>JAIWYO010004538.1:0-165305 GCA_020631735.1 Saccharum officinarum | reverse complement strand
TGCTGGAGATGATCACAAGCTGGCACTTTATTTCAAAATACGTTGGTGTGTGTGATTTGAACTACTGCTTTCGCTACTTTTATTCGAACCGGGTTTGTAATAACTATGTTTAAACTCCGATGTATTTTATGCCGCGAACTTTTATGTAACTTATGATGGTGATCGCTAAACTTAGTACGATCTTGGCTGTTATGTGAAATGGTTTGAAATCCGTCGAGATTTCACGGACTACCGGGTTATACGGGCTTAAGTTTGTTAAATTGTCTCTCGTTGGATGATTTTCCTACTTAATCTTGTATAATTGGGCGGTTCAGTTACAGCTGGTATCGGAGCATGGTTTAGCGTGATTACTATTCATAAGTGTATTAAAACAAAATTCTATTAAAAAGTGTGATTTTAAAACTAAAGGTATGCCAGTGGTCATATCCTGTATGCCCAGTTAAGGACTCTAGGTGGCTATTTAAGTACTAACTTGGGGTTCTTGCATCATATTTCTCTTTCGTTGCTCATACGGCGTGCTATTGTATGAGTGCCACTTAATTGAGTGGTAATGTATGGATCAGTTACCTCTCGCTTTGGTAAGTGTGAGCTGTGAGAGTATGATCGGATACACCGCCGATCTAGGGAGAGTGCTTATATGATACTAGAATAATTACATGTTTTACACAGGTTTTTATGAAAGTATCGCATGTATGGGTGTTCCGTCCGTTGAGGCGATGCCGTCAATAGGACGATGTGTTTGGGTAGTTACTACCGTTGTACAAGCATCTGGGGATTCGCTTAGAGCATGTAGGTAGATTTACTGCTTTCATGCATTCATGGGGAATGGGCTGAAATGAATTTTCTGCAGGTACATAACAGTGTTTATCATGTAGATCGAATTAGTTATGTATATGAGAGATCGTTTGTATGCCACCGAATTCATCGTTAGATGTCTTTATTTTCTAAGTTTGTGAGAACGTAAGACTCGTGCATGCATCATACTGCCTGTGCATTTCATTCATAACATGCATTCCTCCACTTATGAAAGGATTATCCTATTTTGATAAAAGTGACACAATTTAAAATATGTTCTCACCGGGTAATTAAAACTTGTGCTACAGATGGCCCGTACGAAGCAGACTGCTCGTAAGTCCACTGGCGGAAGAGCACCCCGTCGCCAGATGGCCCCACGGGAGCGCCGCAGCATGGACACTTTTCTAAGCGAGTTTGGCATGCCCACCTTGCTTTGGAGAGTGCTCCATGATGTGGGGTACCCAGAGGGTCAAGAGCCAGTGTACTCCTGGAGTGAGAGCCAGTTAGCTGAGGATGGACTTGCGGTAGTGGAAATCACCGTCCCTGCTCTTGGTGATGCGCCAGAATGGGATGGTTGGCATTTGGAGTTTGAAGGACGCACTCCAGTTGAGGGTGCAGAGGACGCAACCTTTCGTGTCATCTGAGACATAATGAGCAGGTTTCCCAATGAGTTGGCAGCAGCTTTGGCCGGTACTTTTCCGAGAGATGATCCTCGCGATGCCATTTGGGTGCAACCACAAGGGAGTGCCCTAGTTAGAGGCCCAAGTGAAGGATGGGCTAGCAACAACCACGCCATGAGTGCCATGTATGCAGCCATCGGAGAATACCAGGGTCTTGAGAGTACCTATTAGACCTTGACTGGTCTGCGTGGTGATGACCGGCTTGAAGCAAGGAAGCAGAAGAAGAAGCAAGCATGTGCTATAGCTAGCTTGCAGGAGTAGTTGGCTGACATGAGCTTGCAGCGAGACCGGGCCCTCGAGAGGTGAGAGTGCCATGCAGCGGGTGCAGACGTTGACTCAGGCCAACAGAAATGTAGACTGCATGATGGGACAGCTAGTGCAGGAAAGGAATGAAGCCTGGAACGAGAGGGACCTTCTGAGGCAGAGGGTCGAGGATCTAGAAGGGTATAATGCCAACTTGCATGAAGAGTTTCATGCCCTCTACAACGGGATGGGCCCGTATGCTCCTCCAGACGCCGCCCAGATGGACGTCGACGACGACGCCGCTACTGAAGGTAGCAATGGTGACGCCTCCGACCTCGACGATGGCCCCGAAGAGTAGGATAGTGTCCCGCGTTAGTAGCTAGGTTCTGTCACGATGGCCTTCTTTTGGTTTCCATGTATCGTGTTGTATCCTGTTCGATCTTGAGACTGGTGATCTTTTGGATCTTAGTTGTGTATGCGATGCTCGAACGCATAAAAGTTCAGTGTATGTATGCTGGCAACGTGGTTGTATGGAACGCGATGTTGCATTCGAAGTAATTTGATTAGTGATGTTGTTTTAATTGGAATGTAATTATTGTGCCTCTGTTTTATTGTATGACTTGTTCTCTCCAATAAATTTAGTATGACATGATTGTTCATTCGAATACAATTACTACAACTTTGCTCAATTATTACTTGTTGCTGAAATATGCAGATGACAAACACTCGTCGTGCCACGTACGAGGCCACTGAAACTGGTGGCAACGGTGCAGGGGCTGGTGGGAGTGGTGCAAACAACGTCAACCACCAGGAGCCACAGCCAGAGCCACAATTACCCCCTCCTCCACCGCTCACTGCAGAGGTATTCTTCGCACAGTTCCTTGGAAGCCAGCGCAATGCCGAGCAATCACAGAGGAATATGGAAGATTTTCTGCGTACCATCGCTGAAAATGTTTAGAGAGGAAATAATCAAGGTGGTGGCCATGGGGTGAACCAGTACAGCAATTTCAAGGATTTCATGGATACTAGGCCACCTATTTTTAAGGAAGCAGTAGAGCCACTTGACGCTGAAGAATGGATCAACACTATGGAAGATAAGTTCCGTGTGTTGAGGCTGACAGAAGTTCTGAAAATAGAATATGCTGCACATCAGCTATAGGGACCGGCAGGGATGTGGTGGAAGCATCACCGCACCACCTTTCCTCCCAATGCCCAGATTACTTGGAGAGAATTCACTGAAGCGTTTAGGGGAGTTTATATTCCCCCAGGGTTGGTTGAGATGAAGCTCGGAGAGTTCTTGGCCTTAAATCAGGATACCAAGACTGTGACACAGTATCTGCATGCCTTTAACAACTTGTGCCGTTATGCTCCAGACATGGTCGACACAGATGCAAAGAGAATTGCTAGTTTCAAGAGAGGGTTAAGTCCGAAGATGATGAAGCATGTGGGTACCAATACCAGTGCTAGATTCAATGACTTTGTCAGTGATTGTTTGAAACAAGAAAAGAACAACAATGCCTACACTGCATCCAAGAATCGCAAGAGGGTGTTTGAGTCAGGACCATCCCAGTCCAGAGTTATCACTGCAAATCGTCCTTCTTATCGTCCGTCCGCACCTGGTGCAAGGTTCAGGCCTCCACAGCATAAAATCCAGAACTACAAGGGACCACAGAAGCCGTACAAGATGGTCGTGCCGCCAGCAAAGATCAGCACAGCTGCAAAACAGAGCAACTCCAAGGGAGCTATAGGATCTGCTGGTACAGTGAAGGGGCCCTGCTACAATTATGGTCAGCCAGGCCACTTTTCAAAGTTCTACCCTTATCCGCCTAAAAAGAAGCAACAGACTTACACTGCCGTGTACACCATACCACCGTTGATGAGATTCCTGAGGGAGAGCCTATAACTGCCGGTAAGTTTCTTGTTAACCATCACCCTGCAGTTGTTCTATTTTGATTCTGGATCCTCGCATTCTTTTATGAGTCAAGCATTTGCACGGAAGCATGAACAACTATGCACAGAATTGAGTTATGGTTATCGCATAAGTTCAGCAGGGGCTGATGTGTTAACCAATCTGATGGTTAGAGGGGCAACCCTTGAGTTAGGTAGTCAAAAGTTTCGAGTGAACCTGGTAGTTATGCCTGGACTAGTTTTGGATGTAATAATAGGAATGAACTGGATGAAGAACTAGGGGGCAATCATAGATACAAGCAGTCGGATGCTTACCCTTAAGGATCCCCAGGCAAAGGGTACTTTCCTGGTACCATTGTCTAGAAGAACAGACCTTGTGAGTGTGACCTATGCCATGGAAGTTGTTCCTATCCACCAGATCCCGGTAGTGTGTGAGTTCTCGGATGTGTTTCTAGACGAGTTACCTGGCCTTCCTCCAGATAGAGATGTTGAGTTTGGAATTGAGTTGATCCCTAAGACAGCTCCTATTCGAGGAGACCCTATCAGATGCCTCCGGATGAGTTAGCTGAGCTGAAGAAGTAACTAGAAGAATTATTAAAGAAGGGGTTTATACGACCGAGTAAGTCTGAATGGGGATGTCCTGCCTTGTTCGTGAAGAAAAAGAAAGAGAGTACTCTGAGAATGTGTGTGGATTATCGACCTCTTAATGCGGTAACTATCAAGAATAAATATCCTTTGCCACATATCGACATTTTGTTTGATCAGTTGGCTAAAGCTAGAGTGTTCTCCAAGATAGACCTAAGATCAGGGTATCATCAGATAAAGATTAGGCCGCAAGATATCCCAAAAACCGCCTTTTCTACCAGATATGGGTTGTACGAGTATCTTGTTATGTTTTTTGGCTTAACAAATGCTCCTGCATATTTCATGTATCTGATGAATACAGTTTTTAGTCTAGAGTTGGACAAGTTTGTAGTTGTCTTCATTGATGACATTCTAGTATACTCTGAGAATGAGAAAGATCATGAAGAGCATCTGAGAATTGTCTTGACCAGACTGAGAGATCATAAGTTGTATGCTAAGTTCAGCAAATGTGAATTTTGGTTGAAGAAAGTTTCTTTCCTTGGTCATATTCTATCTGAGAATGGAGTTTCGGTAGATCCGAGCAAAGTGCAAGAGGTTATGGATTGGAAAACTCCAACCACAGT
Source organism: Saccharum officinarum (assembly GCA_020631735.1). Taxonomy (NCBI): domain Eukaryota; kingdom Viridiplantae; phylum Streptophyta; class Magnoliopsida; order Poales; family Poaceae; genus Saccharum; species Saccharum officinarum. The sequence continues at coordinate 160,471 of JAIWYO010004538.1, read as the reverse complement.
GTCAGGAGTTTCCTAGGGTTAGCTGGTTACTATCGCCGCTTTATCCCAAACTTCTCGAAGATTGCCAAGCCGATGACGAGTCTGTTACAGAAAGATCATAAGTTTGTGTGGACAGAGGAGTGTGAGATAGCTTTCCACACCTTGCGGAAACTGTTGACCACTGCTCCAGTTCTTGCACAGCCAGACATCGAGAAACCTTTTGATGTGTTCTGTGACGCATCAAAAATAGGATTAGGCTGTGTTCTGATGCAAGAAGGAAGAGTCATTGCTTATGCCTCCCGTCAGTTGAGAAAACATGAAATCAATTATCCGACACATGATCTTGAGCTTGCGGCCGTAGTGCATGCCTTAAAGATTTGGAGACACTATTTACTTGGTAATGTGTGCAATATTTTCACCGATCATAAGAGTCTCAAGTATATTTTCACCCAACCAGAATTGAACATGAGACAGCGAAGATGGTTAGAACTAATTAAAGATTACAACTTGAATGTACAGTATCACCCTGGGAAAGCCAATGTGGTAGCCGATGCTTTGAGTAGAAAGTCGCATTGTTTGAATATGCAACCCTTACTCGAAGATGGTTTTAATCTAATGCACCCTGCCGTGTTACATAGTATTCAGATCAGTTGCACCTTGGAGAGTAAGATAATAGAAGGTCAGAAAGCAGACAAAGGGATATTCCACATCAAAAAGAAAATTAAAGAAGAACCCTCCAAACACTTCAGAGTGGACGAGCAGGACATGTTGTGGTTCGACAACCGTCTTGTTGTTCCAAAGGATAGAGAGCTTAAGAATAAAATTATGGATGAAGCTCATCTCTCTAAGTTGTCCATTCATCCTGGCAGTAGTAAAATGTATCAAGAACTAAGACCTCGCTATTGGTGGACAAAGATGAAGAAGGAAATTACAGCTTATGTAGCCAGATGTGACACATGTTGCCGAGTGAAAGCTATTCACATGAAACCTACAGGATTGTTGCAACCTTTGTCAGTACCTAGTTGGAAGTGGGATGATATAAGTATGGATTTCATCACGGGTTTGCCCACTACTCAGAAAGGCCATGATTCGATTTGGGTAATCGTGGATCGTCTTACCAAGACAGCCCACTTTTTGCCTGTCAAGACGGATTATAGACCACCTCAATATGCCGAGAAGTATATTGCGGAGATTGTGAGATTGCATGGCATACCGAAGACTATAGTGTCTGATAGAGGGTCACAGTTCACTGCTCACTTTTGGGAGCATTTGCACAAAGGTTTGGGGACTAGTCTGATTCGTAGCACTGCCTATCATCCTCAAACAGATGGTCAGACTGAAAGAGTTAATGTTGTTTTAGAAGATATGTTAAGAGCTTGTGTGTTGTCTTCCAGAGATTCATGGAAGTCGTGGTTACCTTTAGCAGAATTCGCGTATAATAATAGTTATCAAGAAAGTATCAAGATGGCACCTTTTGAGACTCTGTATGACCGAAAGTGTAGAACACCTTTAAATTGGATTGAGCCAGGGGAAACAAGGTATTATGGTATTGACTTTGCGGAAGAAGCCGAAAAGAAAGTTCATATCATTCAGCAAAATATGAGAGCAGCTCAGTCACGTCAGAAAAGTTATGCGGATAAGAGAAGGAGACCGCTTGTGTTCGAAGTTGGTGACTATGTTTATCTAAAAGTCACGCCAATGAAGAAGAAGCGGTTTGGAATACGCAGAAAGCTTGCCGCCAGATTTGTAGGACCCTATAAAATCTTGGAAAGAAAGGGTCCAGTGACTTACAAATTGGAATTACCAGAAGCAATGGGTGCTATATTTCCAGTTTTTCACGTATCACATCTCAAGAAATGTTTGCGCATTCCAGAGGAAATAATTAAACCTCGAGGCATAAAACTTAAGTCAGATCTGGTGTATCATGAGCAGCCAATTCGAGTTTTGGATTCCAAAGAAAGGGCTACTCGAAACAGTATGGTGAAAACGTATAAGATACAATGGAGTCATCATGATGAAGGGGATGCATCTTGGGAAACAGGTGAATACCTACAAAAAGCATACGAAGATTTTTATAATAAATGGTTCGTAACCCAAATCTCGGGACAAGATTTTTATAAGGGGGAGGGCTGTAACACCTCGGTGTTACGCAAGCATTAACATTTCAATCATGAGCATAGCATGTCATGTCATTCATAATCATATGTACTTAGGGTGCACTTTTAATAAAATAAAAGTGTGGAAACTAGTATTGCATAACATGTTGTGATAATGTGCTAATTACATTCATCAAACTTGTGCAACTACAAATTTTATATCACTTAGAATTATAGGTCAAATTTTTGGAGCAACTAAATTACTCAAAGTTTTGTCAAAAACTGGTTTCAAAAATGTTATCTGAAAATATTCAAAAATACTCCCTAATTAGCTTTTATTCTCCAATTCAAAATCTATAAGAGTTTTGAGATTGGCCCATCAATAAAAGTTGTAGGAAATCAAATTCTAAACAACTTTCATTTTTGGGCCATTTTTAGAAAAGGTCGTTTGCTTGCCCAAATTTGAATTTGAAAACTGCAAATATAATTTTACTTGAATTTTCTCTGGAAAAATAAAAAGGATAAACAATTTCAGCGCTAGCAGGCCGTCGCCACCCTTTCGGCCCGTCGGCCGAAGCGGCCCGTGCCACCCCCGCGCGCGCGCCCGCACAGCACAGCGGCCCGGCCCAGGTCCGCGCGGTCGCCTTCTTCTCCCGCCCGCTCGCGCGCCTCGCTGGACGCCGCGGCAGACCGCGCTCGCCGCGTGTCGGCCATGCACCGTCAGAGCCGCTGCGCGTCGCCTTCGCCCTGCCATCCCACCAGCTCAGGCCTGATCAAATCGCCTGGCTGACCCCCTCCTCGCCCCCTCACTCGCACTCCCGCTCCCCATCCGCTCTCCCTCTCCAAGAACCGAGCGGGCGAGCGGCTCACCGCCGAGAGCTCCACCTCCGCTCACTCGTTCCGGCGGCGACAGTCCACCACCACCAAATTACGCTTGCACAGAGATCCGCCGCCCCCTTGCCTCCTCCGAACAAGCCTCGTTGTCCTCTTGCTCACTCCGGTAGGGCATCGATTTGCCTTCCCCGCCGCGGCACCGTGACAGAGCCGTCGCGCTCGCGCTTCGGTCACCGGCACCTTCACCCACCCCCTTTGTCTCTCAACCTCGCTCGCATGTTCACTGTTTTCCTGTGGCCATATTGCGCGCTTTGCCTCGCTCGCTCGGGCACGGAAGCGGCCGCTGGCCGTCGGCGGCCACCGCACCGCCGCGGTGTCGAGCACCGGCTCGGCCGTGTGCCGTTCCCGCTCGCCCGCGGGTGACGCGGGTGACTGGGCCGACCTGCTCCAACAGGAGACGGCCCATTTTCTTTCTCCCGGCGCGCGTGTCCTTGGGCTGAGCCGGACCGGGCCGTTTGCCCCGTACTGTGTCGGCCCATTTTCAAAAAGAGGATTCTAGTTTTCTTTTCTTTTATTAATTGGAAATAAAAATGCTTTAGTAATTGTTTGGGTAATTAAATTTGCTCTAAAAATTGTGAAATAAATTTTTATGAGCTCCTTACAACTAGATCTACCATTTAAGAATATTACACTTAATTGTTGCACTACTTTTCTGTAAGGTTTTTATTTAACTTTGAAAATTGTTATTTTCTTGTTAAATGGATAGTAAATTGTAGAAAATTCAGAAAAATGTAATTCCAAGTTTGTTAATCTTTTTGTGCCATGTACTTGCTAGGAAAATTTTATATCATACCTGTTCTGTAGAAAAATGTGTAGGTGTAGTTCAAATGCTTTCTATCACTAGTATTTGCTATTTTTGTTAATTAAATAAATGTGAATAAAACATGCAATTAATAATTTTTCTACAGTGATTATTTACTGTGTAGAAAGTAAGAAAATTACTAAATCCATTGTTTGATACTTTTCATAATGCAAAGTATTTTCATGCTCGTTTTTAGGCCTTAGTTTGTTATTTTTGTATAGACAGTTCTAATAATCCAAATGCAATGAAAATTTTGTGGAATGCTAGAATTGATGTTAGTAATCCACAGTAATTTTCTAAGATTTTTCTGTGCTACCAAAATATGTGTTGCTATTCAAGCCTAGGGCTAACTAGGGTTTACATTCAATCTTTGATGCAAGATTAGTTAGTAAACTATGCTTTGGTGTATCTTTCAAGCATCTTAAGTATCAGTGTGCCTTTGCATGATAGATCATAGTGGTGGTAGTTTATGAGTATATGTTTTTGGATGACGTAGACTACCTTGTAGAAGAGTCGTATGTTCCACATAATCTAAATAAAGTAACATGCTCATTTACATCTCATTCATCATCATCATCTCATGTCATTCCTGCAATGCATCTAGGCATAAGCATTTATACTTCTGCATCATACAGGATCGCAGGAAGTGACCCCGGTAGCAGTTCACGAGGACCCGGAAGAGTAGTCCGAGGTGCAAGAGCAGGAGGCGACCAAAGCCGAAGAGGAGGTCGGTGAAGATCTTCCAGAGTGCCCCGACCACCGTCCGAGCTCTTTTGAGAGAGGCAAGCCCCGGAGCATTTCTCTCCCGGTTTGCAAATAATTTATTATTGACTTTACTTAATTTGATGCATTACGTTTAGGAGTTGTTTGCAAACGTTGCTGCATTATACCTTGTTTCACCTTACTTTACCCGATCCTTGTTACCTTGGTGTCCGCAGTCAATAATTGCTTAGTTTGCTTAGACCGGTAGAAGTCGGGTGATTGCCTGTCATCCGCGAGCTCTAGGAGATTACTTGGATCTATGTGAAAGTATGTCATATGAAAATAACTAAGTGTCGAAATGAATTTGAGACCGGACGGAAACTTGCAGGGTTTCGGACTGTAGTGTTTTCCGTCTGTGTCGATTAAGGACTGACCGTTGTTGGGCCTCGAGTCATGTTGAACGCATGCCTCACATTTAGCTGGCCGAATAATGTACATTTCGACTGCGAAGCTGGGAGATTATTCGGGCCGAGTGGATTGCCCGCAACGCACTGTACCGGAGCAGTAGTGGCAGGATACGGGGGCGCGATGATAAGGCCAAAGAGCAGTCGGGCGGCCCCTGGGTACATGTGGTTCCTGGAAAGCTCGCGACTTTACCTGAATGGTTGACTCGGTGACTAATACCTCACTTTAGCGGGTGAGTGAGGTTTGTGTGAGGAATAAATTACCAGCTGGTTAATAATCGATTCGAATCGCCATCGTTCACTGGATAGTGAACACTTGACTTGAGCTACTTCATCGTAGTAATATTGATGAATCACTTGGATAGTTATGAGGAAGATGACATGGTAACTATTGTTAATGATCAATGGTAATCCCTACCTGCTTAATTACATATTATTCTAGCACAGATGCAAACATAGTTGACAGGGTAATAATGATTAAATTACTGCATACTTTTAGAAAAGAATTGTTAAGTGAAAAATGCTTTTCTTGCAAATGAGTCAGCTACCCCACCAGAAAGCCTATCATGATCCTTGGTGTCATTTTATTTTGGTTCTGTCGGGTAAGTCTAGCTGAGTACCTTCTCATACTCAGGGCTTTGTTTCCACTTGTTGCAGATGGGCAGATGTATTACGGCTACTGTATCAACTGCCTCTATCATGCGATGGGCGAAGCTTAGGACCATGGGCAATGGTCATTCGCTACTTCTCGTCTGATGCTTTTGCTGGAGATGATCACAAGCTGGCACTTTATTTCAAAACGTTGTGTGTGTGTGCGTGATTTGAACTACTGCTTCCGCTACTTTTATTTGAACCGGGTTTGTAATAACTATGTTTAAACTCCGATGTATTTTATGCCGCGAACTTTTATGTAACTTATGATGGTGACCGCTAAACTTAGTACGATCATGGCTGTTATGTGAAATGGTTTGAAATCCGTCGAGATTTCACGGACTACCGGGTTAAACGGGCTTAAGTTTATTAAATTGTCCTCCCGTTGGATGATTTTCCTAATTAATCTCGTATAATTGGACGGTTCTGTTACATTGATGGACGGCGCCACCGTGGTGAGGGAAGGAGATGCCTAGGTGGGGAGGAGGAGGGTGCGCTGTGGTGCATGAGGCTGCCAGCGGTGGCGGCGAGGCAGGCATGGCCGTGCTCAGGTGGGAGTCCGCTCAGATGTGGGGAGGAGGAGCCGGGGTGGAAGAGGATGAGCCGGGTGGGAGAAAGAGAGAGAAAGCACGGTGTGAATGAGGGGTACGGCAATGTGGTGTGCGCGCAACGTCCGTCCGGAGGCACCGAGGTGCCGTACGCCCTGATTATAGTGTTTTCGTAGCTTCTTTGCTGAAAGCAAGTCTACACACGCACGTACATCTCTTCCGGCGGCTCGCTTATATTAATTTGATTCGATCGTCTTAGAAAGTTTATGCGTATCTCAATTGGATTGAAATTGATTCAAAACCAGTTAATAATATACCAGTGAAATATACTTTCAAAACTATTTTTTGTAGAATAACAGGAATGTTCCCTCCCTAATACGAACATGTTTGGACTCTAAAATCTGTATCCCTATATACCGTACACCTACCGGCCCCACCAGCCAATCAGGCCAACGGCATAGGCCTGGAGTCCACGCAAGCACCGTAGTCAAGCTGCCCGCCCGCCCGTTTCAAATTCACTGGGCAAATATCCCGCGTCCCACACGTTAGGCGGTGTTGGTTCCCACCGCTAAAGTTTAATCTCTATCACATCGGATGTTTAACACATGTATAGAGTATTAAATCTATATCTATACCTATATATATAATATTAATAATAATAATATAATAATCTATACCTATTAATAAAGAGGCAAAATTTCAGGCTCTTTTTTCGTCCATCCATTTGTTGGTCCGTCTTTCTCTAACTGTCAAACGATGGAGAATTTCTTTGGTCCGGATTTATATATATAACATGTGCTCATATGAGTTAGAGTAGCTCGCGTCTAGGCCAATATGGAGTAGGAATTCTAATCTAAATAGATTCCTCGTACTCAGAATAGAACTCTGTATAATCAAATAGAAAAGAATAGAGTTGAGTTCTTTATTTTATTTCGCTTTCTTTATTTACATACAAGTTAATAGCTGGCGTCAAGACGAATATATATTTTTAGTCTGGACTATTTTCTGTCTGGACTCGGCTGCGTGCCTCCTCGGTCCGTGCAGCGATGCCAGATCCAGAGTACTATGCTAGGAAATCCATGTAAAAAATAACAGAAAAATTCATGACTACAACAAGACTCGAACTTGAACTCTTATCATCTCACTTCCGATCACGGATTCAGCACATGCAATCCAATCCAAATTGATCATAAATCAAAAAATAAATATGTATCAAACATAAAAAAAAATTCAGCTGGCGGCACAAGGCCATGGGGCTAAAGGGCACAAAGCTTCGGGCCCTCAAGGCACCTAGCCGCAGAGCCAACAGGAAGCCTGGGACGTGGGAGACTGGAGACACCTGCCGCTGTAGCCTGGTCGCGAGGAAGCTAGAGCGGAGCCACCATGGCACGGCGATGCCGGTGAGCGGGCAGCGTAGAGCCTCAGGGCATGGAGCTACAAGGCCACCGAGCACAGAACCGTGGGCCGTCTTGGCGCTTCAGCATGAAGCCACCTAGAAGACTGGCCGCAGGAGTGCAAGGCGGCGAGAGACACCGGCCGCCAGCCGTTAGGGAACGGGCAGGGTAGGGCGAAGGAAGCCGGAGGGCCCTAATCTCATGCCCACAGCCCTCACCGTCAGACTTGGGTAAGAGGATTGAGGAATAGACCAAGCCAGAGCTCCTCCACAGACAACCGCGCCGCCCGATTGCACTTCGATCCTGGCCACGCTGGAGCAGCTCCGTCCACCGTCCCAGGGCAGAGGGCACGCCGGAGCTATGCCACGGCCGGTTGTGTCTCCTAGCCACAGTCCACGCCGGACCTGCTCTGTGGTCGCTCACGCACGCCCGGTCATCAGCAGAACAACGAGCAGCTCCGTTCTCATGGCCCGCTCCGCCCCTCGCCTGGAAAGGAACGGATGAACAATTGTTACAACGGAGGTGAAAGGAGTACTCTGTACTTTGAGGTGAAAGGATAAGGTTACGCTGGTGGTGGATGGATAAATTTATCATGATATGTTTGTTGGATATTATTAGTTTTTCTAAAAAATAATATTAATATTGTTTAGTAATATATAATAAGAGTCATAACACCAATGTTAACTCTACAATCAGCTGCGGATAAGGAAGTGGGAATATAGGTAAAAAAGGCAGGGACGTAAAAGGAAGGAAGAAAAACAAATAGAAAAAAGAGAAGGGTATTGTGGACATATTGCTCTGTTCGTTTGAACTTATGGCTTATTAGTTGTGGTATAGTGTTTTCTCTCATAACAAAACATAATCAACCAGGTTATCACCCGCAAAAACTAATGTTTCTACCAAACATTTAATCAAAACAACTTTCACTACACCAATGAAGCCGCTCATGGAGCTCAAGTCAAAAACAAATAAATCATGCCTTAGATAAGAACGGAATGGGGGCGACTGGACTGATGAACTTGCCTGCTAAAGGAAAATCTTAGCATCCAGATTTGATGGTCCTACATGTACAAGGTCACGGTGTCATGTATATTTGCACTCCATGTTTTCCTTGAAATATTTTCTTCTAAAAAAAATCCTACACCCCACGTTTCTTAGCCTCAGAGGAAATCTTATAATATGTTTTTAAGGGTACCTCACCTGTGGGAGATCCTAGTCACTGCTATTGTTGGTGCCAGAACTATAGCCCTGTTTATATCAATAAAGTCAATTTGGTAATTTATTGTTTGTGTTTTGACTACGAGTGGTTTATATAACAACAACAACAACAATAACAACAACAACAACAATTTTCTCCTCCCGTTGCAACGCACGGGCAGATTTACTAGTCTATATACCCCTAATAATAAAGAGGCAAAATTTCCGCCAAGAATTTTCTTCCACCTCTTTTTCTTCCACTCCGGGTTCTATTCTAGTCTAGGTTGTCCAACACTCCAAATATAAAAAGGCTTCCAAAGATCTTACGTGTAAGATGTAACCGTCCGTGACTCAATTTCAAGATTACATGTAAGATGTCTGCTCCTAAAATAAGATTCAATCTATTTTAGAAACATGATTTTTCTTGGACTCAAGTCCTCTCATATCTGGTACCTAAAATAAGGCTCTAAGAGAATCGTCTGCCACCGCAAAATCAAGCCGGTAAAACTATCGGACTTCTGCCAAAGAAATAGAAAAAAACAGGATTGTCTAACTAAAAAAGATCGGACTCTAGGAAAACCGGGAACAAAATCTCACACTCCTTTTTTACGGCCCGGGCCAATGATCGTGCCGCCACTCATAAAAACAGCCGACTCGCTGCGTCGTGGCCGGCCACGGTGCGCTGCTACCGCCACTGCCGAGGAGGCCAGTCGCGCCACTACGTCGTAGCCGAGGAGGCCTGCTGTGCCGCCTCACTGAGGAGGCCCGCCGCGCTGCATCACGGTCCCCGACGCACCTACTGCCGTTGTTGCTGAGCCTAAAATAATACGGGTTGTAACTCTATAAGGTCTGGGGCTGGCAGCCCCGCTTTTGTATCTCGTGATGTCTTGGGCCGTTAATGGGCTGATGGCCTGGTGCTGTCGGTGTTGTGTGCAGCGCTACCTGCTGGTCGATGCTCTATTTTTGGCGACTTGATGCTCTTCGTTTTGTCAATTGAAAAAAAACTTCAGTTTCTTTGGGTGATATGTTCAGCTGGAGGCTGAAACCGAAGCCGATGGCCGTTACCAGCAATAAAAACTGAAACTACAACCGAAATCCGAAAAATTGAGATTTCGGTTCAGGTTTGGCTCGGTCAGATTTGGTTTTCGGTATAAATGTGCAATCTTACTGACAGGTGAGCACGCAGAGCCACAAAATCTAGGAGACGAGATGCAGGAGCGCTGCTCCATGCGTGAGCAAACAGCGACACACAAACAACAGCAGCCTTCAGCGAGTAGACAGTGACATTTGTCTCCCATGAGTAGAGACATGACATGTTAGTTAAAACAAATATCGAGCCACAAGTCGTAAAGTGAGCATACAATAGATTGTGTGTCCCGTTGCAACGCACGGACATTTCTGCTAGTAATAATAAAGAAATAAAATTTCAGGCTCTTTTTTTCGTCCATCCATTTGTTTGGTCCATCTCTTCCTAACTTCCAACACGAAAACTATCCTTCATATATCTAACATGTCCTCCTAATTTTATAGAACATATGGAAGACTTCTTGGGTTAGGACTCCTGCTCCAAATAAATTCTAATTTTAAATAACCTGAATAGAAATTCTAAACTAAATAAGAATAGAGACGACAGAAAAAGAAATAGCGCCAAAAAAATATACAATTGGACTATGGAAAACATGGTAGACCCAAAAACGAAAACTACCGACGAAAAACATAGGATGGGACTCTGGAAAAACAAAGGAGAAAATTGGAAGAAAAAAATATCTATAAATTTTTTTTAAAAAAATCGCCGGTAAAGAAAAAGGATTGAACTCGTACATAGATTCTAAAAAAATAGTATTAGACTCGTACATAGACTAGAAACATGGGCGTGGCTTTGCCATGCCTACACCAGATTTGGGCCAGTGTATAATTTGTTGTGAGAGTGTGAGCCATAGTGACTTAAAGTTCTCTCAAGATGATGTATGCACCTAAATCTGCGCTATGGTTAGTAGATATGGTCTCTGATGATGTTTCGACCTAAGTGTTTGGCCCAGGTAAAAAAAAACGTATAGCCATTGATTAACATGAGGAGGTAAGAATGCCAGGAGTTGCATTGAGATACTGATCCAATAACACTAAGAACAGGGAAAAGAGGCTAGTGAATAATAATGAGGATTCTTACACCAATTGATGACAATGCGTATGGGATTTTTAGGTCATAATTTCTAGCAATTGTTAGGAACGAGGAGAATATACTTAGTGGCTAGTGGGCGTAACAGAGGAGAGCTGAATTTAGCTGCCACGACCCCTAGACCATTTTTCTCCTTTTAGAACATCCAGACAACAATGAACAGTATCATTCTATGATCATCTTAACACACAGCGGTGTTCACAAACAGCAATGGAAGTATACTACAGACTGAATATAAATTTGCTATGGACAAGGAGGCCCTCGGCATGTAAAGAGAGTCGAGTTCGCTCAACCAGAAACCCAGTTGTTTCCTCATCATCTTGAGCTCTTAGTGGGTCGTAATTGCAATGAGATCTATTGCTACACATAGTATCCAACCCCATCCACTAGGGTATTTGATTTACTACTTTAGGTGTGTGCCTTGGAATTCTTGGGTTTCCATCCTAGTTCCCAAGCCCTTTGCTCCCACAAAGAAGTCAGTTTCTTCTGTTGGACCAATGCTACAGCTGACTTATCTCCAGCTTCTTCGCAGGTGTCCATGCCTGAGCTGCATTTGTCAGCCTCCTTCTGATATTGTGAAGCTAATTTCTTGGCATCGAGTAACTTAACATCAGCCTCTTGCTGGGCTTGTGTTGCCTCCTCTTCTCTCTGCTTTAGTTCTTGTACAAGCACTTTTTCTGTCTGTTCACCAGATGCGCGACTCTTGACCCCTTTGAAGTGTTTAGCACAATCTGAAAACATGGAAATGCACGAGTTTCAGTTAAAGCACAGTAATCAGAATTTGATTAACTCCATTGTGTCATGTGTGTCTCAATCAAAGACATAATCAGGCCTCTACGTTTATTGAGAAGATAATTCAAATATATCATGGCATAATGTACTTTGAGATATGGTATTATCGTGATATCCTGCTCTCACCATTTCTTCAATATGTTAGTTGCGCGTAACATTGAAATGCTCATAGAACAAAAAGGAATAAAGGACACATCACTTGCTAGCTGAAACTATTCTGCAAGACAGTCGCATATAACATGAGTAAATACTAAACAGAGAAGACAATGGAAAAGGCAGTAAAAGATTTTTCATGTTCCATGGTTAGCATCTAGACATCCTTGATATAGAACGTCAGGGTAATGATTAAGCCAATATTTTTGGAGGACGCTCAAGCCTCTTATTCAAAGTTATACGATATGTATGCTCAGCTCCATCTTGTTTGTCTGAGTGTCCTTACAAACTGAGTTACACTAAAACAAGATCCTGTTGTTCCTCAACGTAGTTCTGTCTTGAATATTGGGTGAAATAAGTCTGAATCTAATCAGCAATGCTCATTCAGTCATCACATGCCAATTTGATGCATAAGAGTTGGAAATTTGAGCACGTGCACGTGTAACAACAAAAAAGCACACGGAAGGACAACCCAATCGCATCGGATCTAAAAAGAGAAGAGGCAGCGAGGGGGGAGGAGGCGCACCTTCCGGGAGGTCGAGGAGCGGGCGCACGTTGCAGTTGTAGTGGCATGCGGGGCACGCAGCCGCCGCCGTGAGCGCCTCCGCGGCGTGCCAATAGAGCTGCGGGCTGACGATGGAGGCGGCGAGGCCAATGTTTACCTAATGGGCATTCCATCGAACACCTCACGCTGATGCGCCGCCGTCCGCGACCCGTCTTCCACCTCGGCTGCGCTCGCACCACGCCGCCGCCGTCCATGGCCGCTCAGATGCGCCGGCGCCGCCATGCATGGTCACGCCGTGCTCGCGACCTCGCTCCTAGGTGCTAGCCTGCTGCGATTGCGCCTTCGCCGTCCGTGGCTGGTGCAGCGCCGGGGTTGGGGTGTCGGGGCTGCCGCGCCCGAGCCCCACGCTCACACCGGGGTGGCCGGGGACACCATGCCGGCGCCCCCTGCTCGGTCCTTGGTGGCAAGTGGAGACGGACATGTGCTTTCCCGATGATTCTCGAACGCCCATGCTAGCGGCTTAATGGTTGAAACCCGAACCGATCCGCAATCGGATGGCCCATATCGTCAGTTCGCTCGATCCAATGGCTCGCAGCTTATAGGATGACGTGGATAGCGGGTCTGCCGCGGTTTTGGTGCAGGATTCCTATGAAGAGATTCTGGAAAGTACAGATTGGACCAGACAAAAAAAATACTCTATCAGAAAAAAGAACAAACCAAAAATCTCCGATAATAAAAAGCACTCGACTCCTAATTATATGCAGTAAATTTTGGAAAGCACTCGGTGGGACCATTGACAAAAACTGTACCATAAAAAAATCTAAAATCTCTGGAAGAAGAAAAAATAGATTTCTTGTTCTAGAGAGATGTACCATTGTTACTACTATTATAAGGTAAAGAGGGTCATCGTGGTTTGTGTTTGGTTTAGTTGGTAAAGAGGGTCAGCACCACGAGGTTGTGACGGCAGAAGCATCGTCATTGTGAATGGCCATGGCAGCAGAGTAAGGCGAGGTCGGGGCCACGTGCAGGGGTTCTGGTGGTGGTCGATGTGACGTAGGCTCCGGTTGTCGCGGTGGCAGGCGGCATTGTCATGGCGAGGCATGGGCTATGTGGCCGCCATGCCGGCCGATCGCGGGCCTTGCCGCTTAAGGTTGGATTAAGCCTAATTAATAAATTCGATAAACATAGATAGTGGTATCCGAAAATCATACAATAAACCATGCGCCCTGTAGCATTAAATATAGACTAAAAAATAACTAATTGCACGACTAATTTTTGAGATGAATTTTTTAAGCATAATTAGTCCATGATTTGACACTGTAGTGCTACAGTAATGTAACACCCAAAATTTGCATTATTCGAAAATAGTTAAATTTGATTTATTTATGCTATTATGTGTGCATTTCAAATTTAGGAAATAATAATTTTTATGAAATTAAAATCGACTATAAGGTTAGCTACATGTTGATGTATTCATGCTGCAGGATTTTATTTATTGTGATGACCGATTTTGATCCAAATACTAAAGGTTTTAAAAACCTTTTGAAAATAAGTTTGGAAAACTTGTTTGGAAAAAGAAAAAGGAAATTCTTCTTTTCTCTCTCCCTTCCTTGATTCTCGACCTGCTGGCCCAATTCCTCCTGCCAGCCCAGCTCCCTTTCCCCTCCCCCTTCTTCTCATTCCTGGCTGAGGCCTAGCCTAGCGCTGGCGCTCTCCTTCCCCCCCTCCCACTGTTCTTTTCTACCTAGGCTGGCCCAAGCCAAAGCAAGCAACTGCTGCCGCCCTCACTTCCTCTCTATCGCTAACATCCTGGGCCCGTTTGTCAGCTCCTCCTCCTTCCTCCGTGTCGTGTGCAGTCAAGGTAGCAACCGCCGCCTGCGCCCACGGTCCGAGTCATGGGAGCATCCCCCGTGCGCCTCTCCCTGCTATTCCCCGCTCTAGTCTCCCTCTCACGAGAGCAGCAACCGCAGCGCCGATGATGAGGACATCGCCACGCTGGACACACCGACGTTATGGTCTTCCCCAAGTTGCGATTCGTCCCTAACTCAGCCGCCACGTCACCCTCGGATTCAGCAGACACGTCGTCACTGTTTCGGTCATAACTTTCTCATACGACATCGAAACGAGACGTTCTTGGATGCATTAGAAAGGGGACGCCGCCGCCGTTGTTTTGGATCTGGTCCCAGCTCCAGAAGGTCCGTGGATCATTCTGTGTGACCACGGCAAGGTGCTGCGTCACCTATTTGGGCCAACTTGGTCATGTATCGTGTCGGGCCTTAAGCCCAAGTTGTGGGCGCCCAACCCCTGGCCGTCCCCAACCCTAGGTCGAGTCTTAGACTATAAACACAGCCACCGCTGCTGCTAGATAATTGGGTTTTGTTTAGAGTTTAGTTTTCCATCGAGAAACTGAATCGTTCATTATAACTGTGGTGACAAATCCTTTTACAGTGATCCAAGGCCCTTGTTCTTGATCTCCTTCACTTTGTTGATTAGTCCTTTGGAACCGAGTTCTCGAACCCCCTACTGGTATTTGCGTCATTCATATTTACAATTTCAGATTGCGTGTTTTACCTTCTTGCTTGTGCTCTTCTATTTGCTTACAGGAAAAGCCTTCTTGGCGAGGTCAATCAAGTTGTGCTTGGTTGATAACCAACGGAGCAGTGGTGTAACGGTTGCAGGGTTCGAATTGTGTCTGATTTGAAGCCGGTACGCCAACGTCGAGATCTCCTCAAATCAAACTTACCAGCTACCTCTCAGAAGATCGGGCCTGTACTCATAAGCCGTGACCTGCTGAGATCTGTCGAGCTCGTGAAACGCCTTTCCGCCGCCTCACCATTGAGATTCGGCCTTCGACGAGTTCATCCGAGCCGTAAGCAAGCCCACGAGGCAATTTCAATCATTGTTTTTCCTCGCCGGTCACTTACTCTCCCTTGTCAGACCTTGCAGAGCTCCGCCACCCCGCCATTCTCACCGCACGTCATCTCCGTCACAACTTCACCTTCGTTTTCGTCAGCGGTGAGCATCCCCTCCATCTCCCCGTGCCTTTACCTTTGCGAATCGTGCCCTAGAACCTGTTTCCATGCGTGCTGGCGAGTTCCTTTTGCCGACGGCCATGGCGATCCCCGTGTAGGACCTTCCCGAGCCATGCTAAGCCCCTTCGCCTCCGCTTTCTCTAAGTGGTCTCGGATTAGAAAACCATGGCCCGTAGGGCCTGATTCGTTCACGTCGGCGAGCTCCTCGCCACCGTCAATGGCTGCGCTGCTGCGTCCTTCTTCCCCTCCGGCCAGCTGCTCTCCCTCTCTCCTCTGATCTAATCTGGGTCGTCCGTTTTAAATCGAACAGCCCAGACTCGCCAATACCCCTTAGCGGGACTTCTTGCTAAAGAGCCCCCTGAGTTCTTCAGTTTTGCACCCACAGTCCTCAGCCATATGAAAATCCTGATTTTTATGATTTGTTTAAATTCAAAAATAGTTCTATCTTTTTACAGAATTGCCACTGCAATGTTTTGCTTGTAAAATCATCGTTTTAACTCCGATTTAACCCATTCAACTTGTGTTCGGTTTATAATTTAATAATCTACGTGATAATGCTACTGTTAGACATGTTTGCAATATTTAAATTTCTAGGTTAAGTTTAGTCAATTAATTAGCTATAGGAGAACTTGTTTAAATCTCAACTTTCGTGTTCTAGCTCCGATTTTCGTGAACTTCGCGTCTATGTGATCATAGCGAGACATAGATGATTTTCATAAACCTTTATCTTGCTTTATTTACTGCTGGTGTATTGTTCTAACCATGGGATTATTTGCTTGAATGATTGTCTTTGGAATGAGTGTTGTTAGTCTATGCTGATCGAGTTTAGATGGTGAGGAGTACTTCGGGAACCCAGATTTCTTCAAAGTACAGCAGGACAAGTAGGACTTTGTGAACCAAGGCAAGTATAGCATAGGCCTACCTTGATGTCGTATTCACTTTAATCATCTACTCATTTGCATGTGTCTAACTTTGACAACCATAAGGACATCCTAGTTATTTGATGATGTGATCCTTGACTCCTACAGGTTAATTGCACATAAGGTTTATGCACTCTATTTTGTCCTTAAAATTGAGTGTGACAAATTGGTATCAAAGTCATGTCGACTATAAGACGCAAACCTAGATAGAGACGATCGTTTTTAGTATCTTTGTTTCACTTGTTTCTTGCTTACTGTCTCAGTCTTGTTATTTTACTAAAATTTTTATGCTCTTACTCTTTATTCTATTATATAAAATTATTGATTCTAATGCCATTTTCACTCAAAACTATAGATGCCTCGTGATCAGAAGCCCGCTTGCCTCGGTGCTGCAGCTTACCGTGCTCAGTTCACCCCAGCGCCACAAGTGGAGCCAGAGGTTGTGGTCAACCTCGACAATGATGAGGAGGAGCCCATGGAGGAAGAAGTGAAGCCGCCTACCCCAATATATGCACCTGCTTCTACACCAGTGGCTGCACCAGTTTCTGTTCCTGCTCCAGTTGATGCATCGGTTCCTACTGCTACACTTGCACAGACACCTATGCCACCCTCAGCTGCTCCAGAGGCGCAAGTGAAGGGTCGAGATGGCGGACTAGAGGAGGGGTGAATAGTTCTTTCTAAAAAATTAAACATATCAGCTAACCGAAACAAATGCGGATCTAGCCAAGACTTCACCCCTCTAACTAAGTTCTCAAGCACCTTAGAAATGATCCTAATTAGGCAACAAAGGTGCCAGGCTAGCTAGTGCTCTCCTAACCAATTCTAGCTTGCAAGGTCACACAAACCTATGCAACTAGTACTTTAAGAACCAGGAATGCTCCTACACAATTCTAGTAAGCAAAAGCACAAAGCTCCTAAGCTCACTAGCAATGCTTAATAACAAGGTTACACAAGCCAAATTAGAGAGCACAAACTAAGTAATGTGACTAACAAGGTTAAACAAACCAATTAGCCACGCAAAGGGGATACTTCTAGCTACACAAGTAAGAAGGTAACTAGCAAGCTACACAAGCAAACTAGTTACAAGAGCAACTACACAAGCATAAGTATATAAAAGTAAATACAAGCTTGTGTAAAGTAAATGTAAACCACTGAGAAGAGTAGACAAGTTGACACGGTGGTTTTTCATCGAGGTTCACTTGGTTGCCACCAAGCTAGTCCCCGTTGTGTCGACCAACACTTCATGGTTCGGCGGCTAATCGGTCACACACCGAGCCTCTCAAAAGGAACCACAAGAACCCACCATCAAGTGTGGTAGCTCAATCACATGCTCTACTAGAGTTGCTTTTCGCAATCCCCACGGGGTGAGCACAATCCCCCTCATAAAGCTTCTCTAGAGCCTCACACAATCTTCTTGCGAGCTTCGACGGAGCCACAAGCCACCAAGCCGTCTAGGAGGTGGCAACCTCCAAGAGTAACAAGCACCACCGGCTTGCAACATGATCACCTAGTGCACTCGATGAAATCCTCATGATGCAATGCACTAGAATCGCTCTCACACTCGATCTGATGAACACTATCAAGCATGAGTGAGTTAGAGGGCTCCCAAGCACTACCACATAAGCCACCAAGGCCAAAGTATGCTTAGCTAACGCCCAAGGCCGGCCACCACTTCTATTTATAGCCCCACAAACGAATATAGCTGTTAGTCCCCTTACTGGGCAAATTTCGGAGGCGACAGACGTGTCTGTCGCACCACCGACAGACACCACTGTCGCGTCTATCGCACACAGAGCGGCCACGTGTCCCTGAACGCCACTTCTCCAACGGTTGAATTCCCAGCGTCAGACGCGTCCAGCGCAGCCAAGTCCAGCGTCTGTCGTAGCGACAGACACGACACAGAGAACTCCGCGCCGTGCTCAACCGACAGACGTGTCTGTTGCGTCGTCAACAGACGCGACCCTAGCGTCTGACGCTTGTGCGCTCGCTCGGCCGTTGAACCTTGAGCGACAGACGCTGACGCAATGTGTCTGTCACTCGGACGTGCCCGTGTCCAATGCTTCATCCAACTCAGGACAGCGTCGCACTGCTAGGGTTAGGTGACAGATGCCCTAGCTAGCATCTGTCGCCGCCAAGACCCACGTCCATCGCCTGTTTCTCAGCGAGAAACACTCCCATGACTTCACCACTTCTTCTGACCTTCGGCGCAATAGAAAATAAGCGTTTCATCTCCTCGAAAACGCCTGAATCCCGCCTCGCAAGCTCAGCGGGAGGGAGAGAGGACCCCAAACCACTCTCAACCCCTCAAACTCCATCGCCTTCGCAAATGTGCCAACACCAACAAGTGATCACCACCTTGTGCACGTGTGTTAGCATTTTCATAATCATTTTCTCCGAGGAGTTAGGCACTCAACTTGCCTCGTCACTCGATCCTAACACGTATGCAAAGTTAGATCGCTCAAGTGGCACTAGATGACCAATATGCAAACAAGTTTGCCCCTGTTGATAGTACGGCCATCTATCCTAAACACGGTCATCAACTTCTCTACACACCTATGACCAGTGAAATGGAAATGCCCTATGGTTCTACCTTTGCCTTGCGCATTCCACTCTATCTCCTCCAAAGTTGATGCAACACATGCACCAACCAATCACCAAATGATATAATCCACTTCATATCATCACGTGACCGTATTGGTTCATCGATCTTGACCTCACTTGCTCTTCACCGTTGCCTCGGTCCATCGGTGCCAAGTCTTGCCCAAGCTTCACCGTTACACGTGGTCCCTCGCTTCAAAGCCTCTGACTTGCCCTTCACACTTGCAACCGGTCCATCGAGCCAAGCCTCATCTTGATCTTCTCCACCTTGGTCACATGACTCCATGTCATGTCTGATATGCAATAGGCTCCTTCATGACACCATCACCTGTGGACTAATTCCCTGTATATCTCACATAAACACAATTAGTCCAGCTAAGGTTGTCACTCAATTACTAAAACCAAACAAGGACCTTTCAGTAGGAAGAGATGGGGTGGACCTGTAACAACTGCTTCAAGGACGCTCCTAACGATGCCCACTACCACACCTTGCTCACCACTGTGCTGGCCGAGCACTATCCAGACCTTGCTGCCACTGCCAAGTACTATTGTGCGGAGCACAAGCACCCTTTGGAGGCAACATATTGGAAGACCAATGTGATCGTCACTGCCTGGAACAACATCAACAATTCACATGATGTGGAGACTACTCATAGTCATAGATCTAGGCGGGCCAACGCTTATGATAGCATGGAGGATGCTGCATAGGAGGCTTACCTGTACTACCATGGCCGTCGTTTTAAGGCTATGAAGGAGGATCGTTACAGGTTCCTCCCACGCCACGATCCCGAGGAAAGAACATGGGTAGTCTTGGCTCCTTCCGCAGCTGATCTGACTCTTGATACTACGGTGAGACACGTCAGTGCCATGAAAGAAGCCAATGAAGTACTCAAGGAAGAGTTGCATGCTGCGCAGAAGTCTAAGAAGCGCCTCCAGAAGCAAGTTGATGACTTGGGCACTCAGCTTGGGCAGCCCCCCATCTACAGGAAGAAGGCCTAGAAGTTCACTATGGTTGATGCAGCTCCATAGATGCCTTGGTGATGAGGACATCGTCAAGATGGAGTCGAGGACAACTTCAATTCAAGAAGGGGAGGATGATGAGGACATCGCCACGCTGGACACACTGACGCTATGGTCTTCCCTAAGTTGCAATTCGTCCCCAACTCAGCTGCCACGTCACCCTCGGATTCAGCAGACACGTCGTCACTGTTTCGGTCATAACTCTCTCATACGACATCGAAACGGGGCGTTCTTGGATGCGTTGGAAAGGGGACAACGACGCCGTTATTTTGGATCTGGTCCCAGCTCCAGAGGGTCCGTGGATCATTCTGTGTGACCACGGCAAGGTGCTGCATCACCTATTTGAGCCAACTTGGCCATGTATCGTGTCGGGCCTTAAGCCCAAGTTGTGGGCGCCCAACCCCTGGCCGTCCCCAACCCTAGGTCGAGTCTTAGACTATAAACACAGCCGCCACCACTGCTAGACAATTGGGTTTTGTTTAGAGTTTAGTTTTCCATCGAGAAACTGAATCGTTCATTATAACTGTGGTGACAAATCCTTTTATAGTGATCCAGGGCCCCTGTTCTTGATCTCCTCCACTGTGTCAATTAGTCCTTTAGAACCGAATTCTTGAACCCTCTATTGATATTCACTTCATTCATATTTACAATTTCAGATTGCGTGTTTTTACCTTCTTGCTTGTGCTCTTCGATTCGCTTGCAGGAAAAGCCTTCTTGGCGAGGTCAATCAAGTTGTGCTTAGTTGATAACCAACGGAGCAGTGGTGTAACGGTTGCAGGGTTCGAATCATGTCTGATTTGAAGCCGGATCGCCAACGTCGAGATCTCCACAAATCAAACTTACCGGTTACCTCTCGGAAGATCGGGCCTGTATTTCATCACTTGGTGCCCTCTAAAATAAAGACGTTGTTAGATCGCGAGTCGTGTTTAGTCTATGTGTGTCTTATGAACCTTAAATGCTTAGTTATTTGTGATTGTGAACCATGATTTATTTGGAGTTTGCTTGACTGCTGGGAACAGTGTGGGCATGTCCACATGTACCAAAGTTTCAAACCTTAAGTTTTAGTCGTTGATTAATATAGTTGGATTACATATTTCATATCTCTACTGTGCTGTTTTCCAGAGCAGCCTGTGATCATTATCTTGTACCTCTGAATCTGTACATCCAAAAATTGAGAAAATTTTGTGGAAGTAATTAGACCTGTGTATCTTTCATTTGCCACTAGAACCAAATTATTATCAACTATGGTATGGGAGATATCTCTGTTAGAATTTGATGTTTCTGCACAGTCTGAGATTCAGGATAGAATCTGTTTAGTTCTATTTTTGATTAAGTTTCCATCAGAATCTATGAAAGAGTTCTAAATAAAAGTTGTAGCAGACTTCTTAAGCTTTCCAACGGTATATGGCACCTCTCTATTGGGTCCCTAAAACTTGAGTTATGAATTAATTACCGATATACTGTTATTGAAACCCGTCCAAAAAGCTTTAAGTGATGCTATTTGTCTTTTATAAGCGATTTATAAATATTTAGAAGATCTCTAAAAGTCTTGCACATTTGTTTGGAAGCAGATGGCCGCCAGAGGAGGAAGAGACCGAGTCCGTGGACGTGGCCATGGACGCGGCGCACCCGTGGATCCGCCACCACCGCCACCGCCGGTGACTATTGAACAACTCATGGGGATGCATGCATAGCTTATGCAAGTGGTGATGGATCACATTGATAATCAGCCCACAGGAGGACCCCTATGACACCCTAGGTGTTTGGCTTCCACATTTGCGCTTTCATTTCATAAGCATGAGCATCATTCATCTCATTCATGCATTTGTTTGAATTGCAACATGAGTATGCAACATACTCAAATATGCTTGTGTTTATAATTGTTGGCATATGAAATGTGGTTGGTGCAACATGTAGATGTAACATGAGTGTCTCATACATTGAAAGATGGCAATGTTGTTAGTATAGTATGACAAGTTTAATTGTTGCAACAAGGGCTTGAAACATATGCAACATGGTAGTGCAACAAAGTAAGGGAATTGTTTGTTTTGCTTGTTTCAATTTATGTGACAATTGGAAATGTGTGTAGTCAATGTGTGGAGTGGTTAATTACGTCCTAATACATCTTAATTACACTTAGGATCATTAGTGGAATAATGTTCATGTTGACCAAAATGACCAAATTGCCCTCCTAAGTGATGTTGACTAGGTGTTGACCTCTAGAGTAGTTCTGTTTAACTGTTTAAAAAGTCTAGCTTAGATATCTTGTATGGGGGTGCACCCTTAAACAAAGTTGTAGCAAATTTGTTAGGGAACAAAAGTTGTAATATGGTCATCTCATGAAAATGATCAGAACACCCTCAAAAGTGGCCCACAAGTTAGTCAAGGGGGCTGTTTTGGGACTTAGCAAATTTTGGCCAAGTCATATGTAGTAACAGTTTCGATGTACCCTACTTTAAAGCCTTGTAACTCTTAAACCAGGCCGAACTATCTCTAGCTCCAATTGACAAATTTGTAGTACTCATATAGCTCTCCAAGTTTGTCAATAGCGTCACAACCTAAATCGGGCTAGTTTGGGAGATATCGGATGATCAAAATTGGTTGTCAGTCGGCCTGATGAACTTGGGTTCAGAATCTTCAGGCTCCTTCGGTGGCCGATCGGCCTCAGGCCGTGATTGGCGCGTGGGCGTGCCGTGGCACCCATACGCCGGCCACAGTCCCACCGGTCAGGTCACATGAGACTCAAGGCCACCACGCTGTCCACCGCTCACCTCTCCCTTCATTCCCTCCTTCTCCCTCCCTCTGTGCACGCTGAAGTAGAAAAATCGAGTTGTTGCCATTTCTGCGAGCTTTGCTGCCATTGTGCGCGCTCCCCACCGCACCGCAGCCCACTACACTACACCCACAGCTCCGCTACCACCTCACGAACCTTGTCGACCACCCAGTTGGAGCAGCCGAGCTCAGGGTAAGCGACATTGCCAGCTTTTCCCCGCTTGGAGTTCACCGGAGCACCACCGCCCTCACGGTCCTTCATGGCTAGCTCTGCATAGAGCTCTTCCTTCTCGTCTGGTCCTCGTCTCGTCTTCTCCATCCCGTCTAGATGCTATTGTGAAGATGTCACCACGCGAGCTGGTCCGGTCACGCTGGAACACGGCTGCGCACCACCGCGACATGGCCGCCACTGGTGCTCGCACGAGGCCACGCTCCTCGGCTCCACCCCAGCCCTTAGTAGCAGCCTCGTTAGGTCCGCCATGGCTTCAGTGAGCTGATGCGCTCCTCAACTGGTCGCCTAGCGCTCGGATTTCCCCGGCGCACCACCGGGCGCCACCACCGAGCTGCCGCCACCATGGCCATCATAGCTAGGGTCTGGTAGTGTTCACGATTCAAGGGTCAATCAATGCGGGAGGTCAAGAGGAACATGGTGGTACCCTTGCTTTCGCCGGAGGGGCCATTACCGACGAGCTTGAGCTCGCCGGAGTCCGGCGCCTCGCTTCGCCTATCTCTGTATCACCGACGCATGGGTCCTGGCTGTCAGCACAGGCGCGGGTGGGATCCGTCTGTGGGCCGCTCATAACCGGGCCGGCCCAATAGCGGTGTAGGCTTTGATTTTTTTGTTTTTCTTTTTATTATTTTCACAGTTTTGGATGCTATTTTATAAAATCCATATCTCAAGATTTATAGATCCAAATAAGTTGGTTCCAAGTTCGTTAGGTTATGTATAAAGTATAGTATTTAGAAAAAATATAAAATGCATATGTGTTATTTAAATTCTGGAAGAATTAAATAGACATTTGAAATGTGTTTTAAAATATGTGTTATTCAAATTTGTTAATTGTATAACTTGAGTTCCTGTGCTCTGAAAATTATGAAATTTAGTGAGTGTGCCTTTCTTGGTACATACTAGCTCTGGTAAAAATTTGAAGGTCCGTGCTTGAGTAGTTTTCAAGTTATGCCTTTCTCATTTTATAATTGATGATACTTGAAAGAAATTTCATAATTTTTCTATATGTCCAATGATCATGAAACTTTGTGGAGAGTGTCCTGGTACCTTAGTATTGCTAAGAAAAATATTTCTTCTATTGTTTGATACTTTTCAATATGATTTATTAATTATGCTAGAATCAGCCATGCTGGCTTGTGAATTTTGTGTAGAAAGTTCTTTCTGGCAACTTGGGCTCAAATTTTTGCAGTAGTCTACTGGTAGTGTATAGGGTCCCCTATAATATTTGTAGAATTTTCTGAATAGTTTCCATATAGATTTATTTTTCCACTTAATTAACTAATTAAATTAAGAAAGGGATTAAAATAAATGATTTGGATTGACACACCTTACTTTCTGGTGGTTTTATGTCATGTGTGAGCTAGTAGTGCCATTGGTTGGGCCAAAATATTGGTATGGCACATAAGTAAATATTTAATTTTAACATTTCTAGGCCTTCTAGACTGTTGGTAGCATTTCTAGGATTAGGCTTTGATAAAAGTGTTTTCTGAGAATCTTGTGAATATCAAAATTTGGTGGCATTTGTCTTAGTAGTTTAGGAGTTCTAACGGTTTGAAGTTGCTGTCCAGAAGTGGCTGCTCTCTATTTGGAGAGGACAAATTTCTAGAACTTTAAGATTTTGACTATGTAAACTTGGGAATCAAGTCTTGTGGTCTGAAAATGATTTATAGAGTATTTTATAAGCTTTCTAAATTGTCTTGCATCATGTCATTTGGGGTTTCGGATCTCCAGTTATGGTTGAAATACCTAGCTGCTATTTAGATTCTAGTTTTACTAAAATGTGGTTGTGTTTGTGTGAGCCTAAGTAATGTTGCTCTTGTTGGTTGTTTCGGTGTCAGGTCCTTAACTGAGGAAGAGTAGTTATACATTAGGTTGCGTAGACTTGGTAAGTACTTTTCTACCTGAGAAGAGATTTGCACGTTTGGTTAAGTGATTTGAATAGTGTTTTGCTATTATTGCAGTTCACATTTGCATTCACCGAGCATATTGCTTTCATTCTTATGCATGCATGAAATTTACCTGTACATCCATGCAATAGGTTTTCCGGAGGGGGTGACACTTTTGGAGTTTGAGGGAGCACATCAGGAGGAGGAGCAGGAGCAACCAGAGGAGCCCGAGGTGCCGACAAGCGAAGAAAGTGTCGTTGAGGAGTTGCCCGAGTGCCTTGATCACTGTCCCTCATCCTTTCTGAAAGGCATGCCCCGGTGCATGCTAAACCAACTTTTGTATACATATCATTTGAGTACTTTACTTGTTTATTGCATTAAGTGGTAGGAGTTGAGTGAAAACACTTGCTGTATTATATCTATCCTTGTCCAGCTATTGAACTTGAATCCCAATTAAAGTTAGACGCATGTTATTGCTTAGCCCTGCTTAGTGCAATAGAAGTCGGGTGATTTTCGGTCACCCGCGAGCTTTAGGATGAAGTGGGTCATGGTTGGCTATATTAGCTATCGTGGAAAAGAACCATGCTGAAAAATGAATTGAGACCGGGCATGAGTTCGATAGTGCAGCCGCAAGACACTTTACGTCTTTGGGTGCGAAGCTATTCCTGTCTGAGTCATTTAAGGACCGATTCACTGTACGTCCTTGAGTCATGTTGAACGCACTCTAACACTTAGTTGGCCAGATAAGCCGTTCCGACCGCGAAGCCAAGTAATACAGTTCAGGCTGGGAATTGGGGGTCAAGTGCGCATTCTGGAGGAAGTAAGGATATGTTTGGGGACATTGGCATAAGACCAAGGGAGGTTGAAGTCTCTATCACCTGGTAGAGTGTTGCCCTTGGGGATGCGGCATCAGCCGAAACCGTGATTCCTGAACTGTACCAAAGATGATCTGAGTAGCCCTCGCCAGGCGTGTCTCGGTGAGTGTTAGAAATACCCCTCTAGCTGGATAGGAACTCGATTCGAATCGCCATTACTCCCGGTTAGTGAGCACTTGACTTGAGCAGTGGTAACGTAGATTCAATTAAATGAAACAAATGGTTAATTGGATGATGATTTAAATGTTGCCTCAATTTATACCTGCTATGGTTAATATTGTTTACTCCTAATCAAGTGAATGCTCTAGTACAGGTGCTAATATAGATGATAGGCTAATGCTTATTAACTTGATATTTAAGTATTAATGATTACTTATCTGTATTAAGCTTTTATGTAAAATGTTGTCAAGCTAGCCCACTTTATATCAGCCTTGTATACTCCTTGGTGTCACTTTATTTCTGATTTATGATGGGTAAGTCTAGGTGAGTACCTTCTCATACTTGGGGTTTATTCCCACTTATTGCAAGTTGTGATGTATCATGGCTACTGTAAGAATTGGATGGCTCCTGCCGTAGAGGCGGAGTGTGATCGTGGGCATGATCCTTCTGAGTTATCTTGTCTTTAATGCTTTTGTTGGAAGTCGATCTTGGTACTAGCATGTATTTGCAATAAGAGAAATGTTAGTTTTAAATTACTTTGCTTCCGCTACTTTTCAACTTAAGTTGTAATAATTATATTGAACTCCGATGTATATTGAATTACTTGTTAAATGGATGTAACATGTGACTTGTTATGTTGAATCACTACGATCTTGGCTTGTACATTGGTTGGTTTGAAATTCCTCATGATTTCATTGGACTACCGGAGTTATATGGGCTCAAGTGTGAGAATTTGATAACTTCGAAGATTGTTTTTTATACTTGTGCTCTTATAATTTGGACGGTTCCGTGACAACCCTGCCTGTCTAGGTCAGGGACAAGCGTGGGGAGTTCATAAAAGGATGTCCTCCAGTGTTCACCCATGCTTCCGATCCTTTGGAGGCAGATGATTGGTTGAAGGCTATGGAGAAACAGTTAAACATAGCCCAGTGTAGTGATCTTAAGAAGGTCCTATACGCTTCTGGCTAGCTGCAAGGGGCCGCACAAGAGTGGTGGGAGTCTTATCAATATGGACGCCCAAACAACGCTCTGCCCATCACTTCGAAGGAGTTCACTGATAGTTTCAGGTCTTACCATATTCCTGAGGGACTCATAGAGCTTAAGCAAGAGGAGTTTTGGGTCCTCAAACATGGATCCATGTCTATGGCAGAATATCATGACAAGTTTGCTCAATTGTCATGTTATGCTCCTGATGAGGTGGCAAAAGATTCTAACAAGCAACGTCGCTTTCTAAAGGGGTTGTATGATGGTCTCTAGTTGCAGCTGATGTCCAACATCTACCCCAGCTTTCAGGAACTTATGAATCATGCTATTATAATCGATAATAAGCGCAAGGAGATGGATGCCAAGAAGAGGAAGCTCCAAGGGTAGGCTTCTGGAAGCAACACCCACCCTCATGCTTATCCTCAACAAGGTTTTCAACAGAGAAACCAGGGGCCACCCAATCAGTGGAACTGTGGCCAGTACCCCTAGCGTAACTAGAACCAGCAGCGTCCCTAATACCAGCAACAGTATGGTAATCAAAACCAGTAGCGTCCCTAGCCGCAATCTAGCAATTAGGCACCACTCCAGGGAGTGCCCAACAATGTTCCGGTGAAGAGTGGTGCACCCAACAACATCCCCAATGCTTGCTATCACTGTGGAGAGGTTGGTCACTTTGCTCACCAGTGTCCCAAGAAGCAGAACCCACAGGCTCCACAGAACCAGAACAGCAACCAGAGGCCAATGCTTGACCCCATTACACTGGGTAAGTGAATCATGTGTCCTCTGATATAGCTCAAGAGGCGCCTGAGGTTATGTTAGGTACGTTTAGCGTCAACTCAATCTCTGCTACAGTACTTTTTCATTCTGGTGCTTCGCATTCTTTCATTTCGAAAGCTTTTGTAAGAATGCATAACATACCTTTATGTGCAATGAAAGACCCCCTTCTAGTAAATTCATCGGAAGGTAGCATGCCAGCTTCTTATTGGAGTCCCTCCACTAGTATTTCTTTAAGGGGTAGATTTCAAAGTGAACCCCATTGTGCTAAGAACAGCAGGAATTGACCTTATCCTGGGTATGGACTGGATGAAACAACATCAGGCAGTGATTCAGTGTCAGGAGAAAGCAGTTGTTCTGACATCCCCTAATGGAGACAGAATTTGTGTTGAAGTAGCAGCGCAAGCACAGCCGATTGCCACCGTGAACCAGTTGGGTGATGATGCTAACCAAGAGGACCAACTGGTGAATGAATTTCCAGATGTGTTCCCCGATAAATTGCTAGGTATGCCACCTGATCGCAACATTGAATTCCTTATTGAGCTTTTACCTGGAACTGCACTTAGAGCTAAGAGGCCATATAGAATGGGGGTAGATGAATTAGAAGAACTTAAGAAACAAATTAAGGAGTTGCAAGAAAAAGGTTTTATTCGCCCTAGTTCTTCACCCTGGGGAGCACCAGTTATCTTTGTTGACAAGAAAGATGGCACTCAGAGAATGTGTGTTGATTACCGATCACTTAATGAAGTAACTATCAAGGACAAGTATCAATTGCTTAGAACTGATAATTTATTTGATCAGTTGAAAGGTGCTTATGTGTTCTCTAAAATTGATCTTCATTCTGGCTTATCATCAACTAAAAATTCATGCGTCTGATATACCTAAGACAACATTTACTATATGGTATGGCTTGTATCAATATATAGTTGTCTTTTGGGTTGACCAATGCACCTATATACTTTATGTATCTGATGAACAAGGTGTTCATGGAGGTTTTGGATAAGTTTGTGGTGGTATTCGTTGATCATATACTAGTATTCTTCAAAACTAAAGAGGAACATGCTGAACATCTGAGGTTAGTCTTACACAAGCTCAGCGAACATAAATTGTATGCTAAGAGAAGCAAGTGTGAATTTTGGCTGAAGGAAGTCTCTTTTCTGGGTCATGTTGTCTCTAATGGTGGAATATCAGTAGATCCTAGTAAGGTGCAAGATGTGTTCAATTGGAAACCCCCAACCAATGTTAGTGAAATTCGTAGCTTTTTGGGATTGGCTAGGTACTATAGAAGGTTTATTAAGGGATTCTATAAGCTTGCTAAGCCTATGACAACTCTGTTAGAGAACGATGCTAAATTTATCTGGTCGGATAAGTGTCAAGCTAATTTTGAGGAGCTAAAGAAGAGGTTGACAACATCCCTAGTGTTGATCTTACTGGATTTAAGCAAGAGCTTCTCTATCTATTGTGATGCATCTCGCTTAGGCTTTGGATGTGTGTTGATGCAAGAAGGAAGAGTGGTGGCATATGCAACAAGGTAGTTGTGGAAGCATGAACTAAACTACCCTACTCATGATTTGGAGTTAGCAGCAGTGGTTCATGCTCTGAAGATCTGGAAACATTATCTAATTGGGCATAAGAGTGCATTTATACAGATCACAAGAGTTTGAAGTATATTTTCACACAGTCATATCTTAATCTGAGTCAGTGTCGTTGGTTAGAGTTGATCAAGGACTATGACTTCTAGGTGCATTACCATCCTAGGAAGGCAAATGTTGTGGCTGATGCACTTAGCAGGAAGAGCTATGCCAATGGACTTCAGCTGACATTTATACCTGCAGAGTTGCATGCTGAAATAGAACATCTCAACTTGGGTTTTGTCAATAATGTAATGGAATTGGTAATAGAGCCTACATTAGAGCAAGAAATACGCAAAGGTCAGTTGGAGGATGAGAAACTAAAGGAGATAGCAGAGAATGTAGTTCTTCGAAAGGCACCAGGCTTCAGGTTGGATGAGAATGGTACACTATGATTTGGGAAAAGGATATGTGTATGTGAAGTGAAAGCTATCTGTGATACAATTTTGCGAGAAGCACATGAGTTTGCGTATTCAATACACCCTGGAAGCACCAAGATGTATTTGGATCTTAAAGAAAAGTATTGGTGGTACGGGTTGAATGGAGATGTGGCAGAGTATGTGACCATATGTGATACTTGTCAAAGGGTGAAAGCTGAGCACTAAAAACCAACAGGGTTGCTGCAACCAATGAAAATACCAGAGTGGAAATGGGAAGAAGTTGGTATGGACTTTATTACTGGATTACCTCACACTCAATGTGGATATGATTCGATCTGGGTAATAGTGGACCGACTCACTAAGGTTGCTCATTTTCTGCCAGTCAAAACTACCTATAATGGTGCAAGGCTAGCAGAGTTGTACATGGAAAGGATAATATGTCTGCATAGAGTCCCAAAGAAGATCGTGTCTGATAGAGGTACTCAATTTACATCACAATTTTAGCATAAGGTACATAGAGCTTTAGGGACAAAGTTGAGTTTTAGTTCTGCATATCATTCCCAAACCGATGGACAAACGGAAAGGACCAATCAAATTTTGGAAGACATGTTGAGAGCTTGTGCCCTATAGTATGGTACTAGTTGGGACAAGAGCTTGCCATATGTTGAGTTTTCATATAACAACAATCATTAGAAAAGTCTCAAAATGGCACCTTTTGAAGCTTTATATGGACATAAGTGTAGAACACCTTTATTTTGGAACCAGACAGGTGAAACTCAAGTGTTTGGACTGGACATTCTAAGAAATGCAGAAGAACAAGTGAGGATGATTAGAGACAACTTGAGAGTGGCATAGTCCCGACAAAAGTGTTATGCCGACACCCGAAGAAGCGAGTTGAGCTTCAAAGTAGGTGATTATGTGTACTTGAAGGTGTCACCGGTGAGAAGTGTGAGAAGATTCAATATGAAAGGCAAGCTAGCACCAAGGTATATTGGACCTTTCAGGATTATAGAGAGGCATGGAGAAGTGGCCTATCAATTAGAACTGCCAGAAAGTTTGTCAGGTGTGCATGTTGTGTTCCATATTTCTCAATTGAAAAAGTGTTTGTGGGTACTAGAAGAGCAGATTCCTTTGGAAGAGCTTGCTGTTAAGGAAGATCTTACATATGAAGAGTATCCGATAAAGATCTTGGAAACTGCAGAAAGAATTATAAGAAGCTGAACAACAAAGATGTGCAAGGTGTAGTGGAAACGATATTCAAAGGACGAGGCTATTTGGGAAAGAGAAGAGGATCTGAGAAAATCTTATCCGAAGCTATTCAAGTAAGCGATCAACTAATCTGGAGGACGAGATTCTTTTTAAGGGGTAGAATTGTAACACCCTAAAATTTGCATTCTTTAAAAATAGCTAAATTTGATTTATTTATGCAATTATGTGTGCATTTCAAATTTAGATAATAATAATTTTTATGAAATTAAAATCAACTATAAGGTTAGCTACATGTTGATGCATTCATGCTGCAGCATTTCATTTAGTGTGATGACTGGTTTTGATCCAAATGCTAAAAGGTTTTTAAAACCTTTTGAAAATGAGTTTGGAAAATTTGTTTGGAAAAAGAAAAAGGGAATTCTTCTTTTCTCTCTCCCTTCATTGATTTTGGGCCTACTGGCCCAACTCCTCCCGCCATCCCAGCTCCCTTCCCCCTCCCCCTTCTTCTCATTCCTGGCTGAGGCCTAGCCCAACGCTGGCGCTCTCCTTCCCCCGTTCTTTTCTTCCTGGGCCGGTCCAAGCCGAAGCAAGCAACTGTTGCCACCCTTACTTCCTCTCTGTCGCTAACGTCCTGGGCCCGCTTGTTAGCTCCTCCTCCTTCCTCTGTCTCATGTGCAGTCAAGGCAGCAACCGCCGCCCAGGCCCACGCTTCGAGTCATGGGAGTGTCCCCCGTGCACCCCGGCCTATATTTAGGAGAATCCTAACCCGTCATCGCCTCCCCTTGCTGTTCCCCGCTCCAGTTTCCCTCTCATGAGAGCAGCAACCGCAGTGCCATGACTCGCCGGGGTCCACTGAGCTTGGGAAACGCCTTTCCACTACCTCACCGCCGAGATTCGGCCTTCGACGAGTTCCTTCGAGCCGTAAGCAAGCCCACGAGGCAATTCAATCGTTGTTTTTCCTTGCTGGTTGCTTACTCTCCCTTGTCGGACCTTGCAGAGCTCCGCCGCCCCACCATTCTCACCACACGCCATCTCCGTCACAACTTCACCTCCGTTTTCGTCCGCGGTGAGCATCCCCTCCATCTCCTCCATCTCCCCGTGCCTTTACCTTTGCGAATTGTGCCCTAGAACCCGTTTCCTTGCGTGCCGATGAGTTCCTTTTGCCGACGGCCATGGCGAGCCCCGCGCGGGACCTTCCCCAGCCGCGCTAAGCCCCATGGCAGAATCGCCTTCACCTCCACTTTCTCTCAGTGGTCTTGGATTAGAAAACCATGGCCCATAGGGCCTGATTTGTTCACGCAGGCGAGCTCCACGCCGCTGTCAATGGCTGCACTGCCTCATCCTACTTCCCCTCCGGCCAGCCGCTCCCCCTCTCCCCTCTGATCTAATCTGGGTTGTCCGTTTTAAATCGAACGGCCCACACTCGCCAATACCCCTTTGACTTCTTGCTAAAGAGCCCCCTGAGTTCTTCAGTTTTGCACCTGCTGTCCTCAGCCCTATGAAAATCCTAATTTTGATGATTTGTTTAAATTCAAAAATAGTTCTATCTTTTTTATAGAATTGCCACTGCATTGTTTTGCGTGTAAAATCGTCGTTTTAACTCCGATTTGACCCGTTCAACTTGCATTAGGTTCGTAATTTCGTAATCTATGTGATAATGCTACTATTAGACATGTTTGCAATATATAAATTTCTAGGTTAAGTTTAATTAATTAATTAGCTATAGGATAACTTGTTTAAATTGTAACTTTCGCGTTCTAGCACCAATTTTTGTGAACTTTACGTCTATGTGATCGTAGCGAGACGTAGATGATTTTCATAAACCTTTATCTTGCTTTATTTACTGCTGGTGTACTATTGTAACTATAGGATTGTTTGCTTGTATGATTGTCTTCGGAATGCGTGTTGTTGGTCCGTGTTGATCGAGCTCAGACGGTGAGTAGTACTTTGGGAACCCGGATTCTTCGAAGAACAGCAGGACCAGCAGGACTTTGAGAACCAAGGCAAGTATAGCATGGTCCTACCTTGATGTCCTATTCACTTTAATCGTCCACTCATTTGCATGTGTCTAACTTTGACAACCATAAGGACATCCTAGTTATTTGATGACATGCTCCTTGACTCCTACGGGTTAATTGCACATAAGGTTTATGCACTCTATTTTGTCCTTAAAATGGAGTGTGATAAGTAAACATGTGCTAATGATGAATTAATTAGGCTTAATAAATTCGTCTCGTGGTTTACTGACGGAACCTGTAATTTGTTTTTTATTAGTATCCGAACACCCCATGCGACACTCCATGTAATATCCGATGTGACACAAACTAAACTTTAGTCCTTGCGTCCAAACACCCCCTTAGTCAAATTCACTGAATCATGTGCATGGCGCCTGTGTAGGCCCCGACTTTGAATCCCATGCCTTCCCATGCTTCACACTGTTCACTGACGAAAGGGCCCCACAAAGCCACTGCACCCTCAGTCTCCCTGCCACCTACACTGATGCAGCCTAACGAGATAAGACACTAGTCGTGATGGTACTTACTAGCAAACCGGAGATCGAAATCGATGCAGCCCTACTTACTGAAGACCTCGTCGAGATCTATTTTACTCCTGCTCCTAACGTAATGGCATGAAAACCAAAGAAAATTGTGTATTGATTGTGTACGATATCCGGTCACAATAGCCAGGGTTTATGTTTATACCCTAGGCTTGACACATGTCCTAATCAAATAAGACTTACAATTTTTGTACATAAAGAAAATATCCTAATTTAGATAAATTGGCTCCACGCTTCCCTTTCTAGTAGAGTCGAGTGCTTCATGCTCTAGCTGATGCCACCTCCGATCCCTTGTTAGCAGAATCTGCTTTAACCACGCTCGAGCTGATATTGCTGCACGTCACGGCCTTTGGGATGCTTCTTAGTCGACTAGGTTCGTACCCGTGCGTTGCTACGGGACATCTAAACTTATGTACTAAAAACATACGGATTGCACGATAAGAAAACAATATTGTGAAATTAAATACTGACGTGACATTTAATCCAAAAAGCAAAGTTCGTAAATGGCCATGTGTTGCAACGGGAAAAAACAATGTCGCGATAATTTGAGTATTAATGTGTGTTGTATTGTTACCGTATCAGTGCTGAAGAGAAGACGGTTGACAATGCATGATTTCCAATGCTTCGTCGGCTTATTTGTTGTGAGAGAAAAACATTGTTCCATGGTTGAAAAGTAGAGCTGATTATGGCCGATAAGCTCAAATGAACAAGCGCAAGTGTTTGTCAGCTACATCATCATGGGCTAACCGAGCTATGGTGCATTAACAAAAGCTGTATATTATATGGGTTCGATTGCTCGAGCCGGATGTTGTTCAATCAAATCTGGCATCGGGTAAAGGGGAACCAATCATTTTTTTGCAGATAAGTATCTGCTAAAACCACTTTCTTAAGGAGGGCACATAACTTCAAATGATGCATGGTTGATTATCCACTGAGAGCTCAGAACACATAGTGATGTTTAATCTGTTAATGACTTCAGTCGTCTAGAAATCAAAACTCATTTTGTTGCCATCATAGTACATCCAAAACTTAGGCGACGTTTTCTGTCGGTCACCACCCTTTCTTGTTCCTCCCGTCTGCAGCAATAGTGTCACTTCATTTTAGCAGATCGACTGCCTGTACTTGCCCCCGCCTACCGCCAACCAACCTTCATCCACGACTCCCCACCCTTATCTGACCCAACCACCATCCTCCTCCGCCCACAGTTGGCGCCGTCACCGACATCTTGCTGCTTCGCCCCGCGCCCGCCTCCTCCGCCTGGCCAGCCTGCTACCCAACGACTTTCCTATAAGGTTGCCGGCAACGAAAAATGGCAATGGCAACCCTCTCCCCAAACTTGATGCCTGAAATGCCTCCAAGATTTCAGGCGGCTGAAGTCTAGGAGATGTGTATCTTAAAATTTGAAGTAATAAAAAAACACTGGAGGAATTCGACGATCAGCAGTGATGGTAGAATTGCTCCAACTACTTCCTCCCTGATACCATGTCTGCACCATGATCTGCGTAGGAGAAATGAAAAGTTCTAAGCTAGAAATCAACTTTTCCCGTAGCTAGAGAAGGAGAAGAACAAATATGCAAGAAAAATAAATGAATGCGACAACCATTGGGATTCTAGAAAGGAATGTTCAGTTGCAGAGGTCACACCATCCCTGGAGGCAATTGCCTGA
This sequence comes from Saccharum officinarum, assembly GCA_020631735.1. Lineage (NCBI taxonomy): Eukaryota > Viridiplantae > Streptophyta > Magnoliopsida > Poales > Poaceae > Saccharum > Saccharum officinarum. Next base: position 125,426 of record JAIWYO010004538.1, on the reverse strand, counting down.
GGGGCACTATCCAGACTGCAAGCACGCTGGCATCAGATTGCCCATGTCATGATGGCCGCGGAGACGGACTTCTCGACGATGAAGAGCGTCCTTAAGATTCTCCTGAGCAGCACCAATGTTCCAGTTCATACGCAGCGGTGGCATGCTGACTGCGCTTGTACACACAATATAATGGCCATGCTATTGTCCTCAAAAGAAAACAATGCAAATCATATGCACAGATCATGATCAAATAGTGTGTTCTGTTCAACAAATATCAACAAAATTTAGCATCTTAGGTTCTATCCTGCAAAGTACAAACAATAAATCAGAATTCAGAAAGCATAAGTGTAGCAACCAATGACATAACCACAGATTTACTCCATAATAGAAAGAAATTCACAAGGAGCCAGGTAGATCACAAAAATATCTTGTTCTCTGAGACATGATCACAGAAGCAACATCCTATGGAGGATAACAAAAATTGGACATGACATGATCTCAGAGATGAACAAAAAAAACAGCATGCTGACAGCAATAGCATACTCAGATATGATCACAACAGCAGTATGCTCATAGGTAGAAATAACAGAGTTTGATAATGATGTTGAGATCTCAATATGTCATTTTGTTATTTCTTTGGTACAAATAGGATCAAACATAAATAAAATTAACATTCAAAAGTTGGATTGACCTTTCTTTCGCTTTTGGCCTCTCTGCCAGCAAGGTGTAAATGATTAAATGGCTAGTGAAAGCCATAGCAATGTCGGCATGGAAAGCCAGTTCAGAATGCTCCTACTCCGAAAATGGCAAGACAATTCAATATAAGTATGAATGGTAGGTAGCCTGATTATATCAGCTTGCAGTGTGCGTCGGTGATCTATTTTTTTCAACTGTGAACTTAATTCCCTAGTCATGTTTCATTCTGTAGATCAAGATTTAGTGCTCTATGAATTTGTAATAAGTAGTCAGGCAATCTGGTGCTGTCTGAATTTTTAGCCCATTCAAAATGAAAAAATAGGTGAACTTTTAGAATATTTGCAGAAAAAATCAAGCCCAGCTTAGACTAATTTGATGGAAACAAAAGGATGCACCTCTACTACATTGCGCACACATGAAAGAAACCTAACACACCTGAATATTCAGTCATACTAATTCATACAAACGGCTGGTGACTGAATATTCAGCCATGCTAATTCTTTATTCTGTCATGTTAATTCATACAAACACTTGAAAGAATATTGAACACACCTTGACGACGCATCCATTGAAGAGGAGACAACGGTGCAGTCAGTGCAAAGCGACCAATGGAGGTCGATGTCAGTGAAGTCATGCTTCCTGTCAATGGGGGAAAAGGCACCAGGGAACGATATTACTCTCGACAATGAGGCCATCACAATGGAAGGTAACATGGGAAGGGTGAACCTGATGTTGATGTTTGGAGGTCGGCTGCACGTTGTCGTCGACTGAGGCGGCATGAGGATGTAGGTGGCCACGGCACCGAGGACGATGCTGAAGGCTCCACGAGGCCGTCGTACATGTTGTGCATCATGTCTGCGACTCCGACAACGAGGTCGACGGTGACAACGCCCAGTCGCATTGACGTCGCTGCCAACAGAGAGGCCGCAAATACCCCCGCATGAAGATCTGATTTCCCCTGTCCCTGCTGGATTTGCATCGGCTCTGCCGTATCGGGGTGCCACCACGACGGATCGAGGTGCCACCACACCGGATCGGGGCGCTGCTGTCGATGGAGGGTGGTGGCGCTGCGCTTCGTTCGCCCACCATTCCGCCGCTTTCCCTGTGACAAGCGTGCAAGACGAAGAAGCGCGTGAGATTCTGGGAGACGCTAGCGACGCGTAGCCTGGCTGGCATCGACGGCGGCGGTGGAGACCTGGGCGTGGGGTAGCGGCGGCGTGATGCGGGCATCCGCGACGCAGTGGGGCACGCACTGTAGCCTGTCACCTGATGTCGTGGTAGCAGGCAGCGACGGCGGCGGAGGAGACCTAGGCGTGGTCGTCCTTCGGGTTCAGCTGGCTTCCGTGGGGATTCGGCTGGACTCGGCGGTGCCGAGGTGAGAGCGGTTTTATGGAAGGGAGAAAAATCAACGGAGCCTTCGTACGATCATCGCGGTACCGCACGAAGGAGGTAGAGCGACGTACCAACAATTGCCGCACCATTCTATAGTCTTACTTTTGTTCTTTTTTAGTTGTAGGATTTTGATCCCAATCTGTACTTAGTCGATTCCGTGGGTGACGCGGTCCTCACGATGCCTTCCCAAGTTCCTGGTTCCCGCGGCCCATTCAAAATCTGGTGTACACAAACTCGCCTAGATCGACAGTGCTCCTAGTCTTAAGGTTTTGGCGTTGAGCCCAAAAGTTGTATTATTCCAATTACAATAGCCGCGGTTTATATTTATACCCTGGACCGACATGAGTCCTAACCAAACACGACTAGACAATTCTTGAGTAAAATGAAATAATCTAATATATACATAAATTGGGCTCCACGATTTCCTTTCTGGTAGAGTCCAATCCCTTTACGCCTTGAGCCGATGCCGCCTTCCTTCTCAGCAGAATTCGGCTTAGCTACATTGAGCCGATACAGCTTTTTTTAGCGGGTCCTTCCAGACAAAGCCTGCCAACACTATGATTTCCAAAATCCAGTGTAAACAGACGTCTTTGTATAGATCTACTATATATATGTAATATACTAGACTTCTGGAGATCAAATGATAATTTGATATCTTTATTGATGATGAGTTGATGGCCTTGTTATTCTATTTGTTGTTGGTGTATTGTTGATTTTGTGAGAAGTTTATGCTGGGATGGGGAATCTCTGGAGGGATTAATTCCTCAACAGGAATTCCCCCTTAACAAACAAGTTTGCCTCTTCTGGATCGATCCTCTTATATGCATTGTTACCTTTGAAACAAACTGATGAAAATACATTCGAGCCAATGAGCAGAACAAACTATTGTGGCTATAGGTTATATATTAGATACCACATTCTGGAATAGCCAGTGCAAGCAAGTTTACGTTAGATCGGATGCTGAGGCTCTACCGGTGATCACGTGACTCTATACCAGAGACGCGCGGATTCCACCCATGCTCTGGTAAGGCTAAAATAATGATGATATGATTTCCATGCAATGTGTACCTATCTGTCTATATATAGACAAACATGGCAAAACTGAAGAAGCATGAAGACAACATTTAGGACTGAATCAAATTATTATCCTTCATTCCAAAATACACAGCATATGCGGGATACAAAAATTTGATAATGTACCATATAATTAAGCATTTTCAGAAATAGGAGAGGCCTTAGGTTTAAGCGGTCAATAGGTGGTCGCCTCAGCTGCATCGTGCGCTCTGGGCGAAGGCGCTGATGGGGAACGACTGGATAGACTTCTCTAGCTGAATGTTGAGCCGGTTACCAGAATGGCTGACTTGGTTCAACCCTAGCCACGCGAACTCCACCTGAATCCTCACGCCAGATACACGGCTAATGGACCCAGATGTGATAATCCCGCTGACGCTGCTCTCGTACCGAAACTTGAACTGCTTTCCGGCGACAGTGACAAAGAAGTTGCACTCGCCGGGAAGCGTCACCTCAAAACTGCCACCAGGGTGGAGCACGTAAGACTTCACACCGAGTGGTAGAAGACCCCGTGGCAAGTTGTGCTGCTCAAGGACATCATAGGCTGTCTTGGCCGCATCATCCCCGGTCAAGTTGTCCGAGGTGGTTGCTGTGGCGGAGACGGCTTGCAGGATGGAAGCAGCCATGATGATCGTACGAAGGCTCCGTTGATTTTTCTCCCTTCCATAAAACCGCTCTCACCTCGGCACCACCGAGTCCAGCTGAATCCCCACGGAAGCCAGCTGAACCCGAAGGACGACCACGCCTAGGTCTCCTCCGCCGCCGTCGCTGCCTGCTACCACGACATCAGGTGACAGGCTACAGTGCGTGCCCCACTGCGTCGCGGATGCCCGCATCACGCCGCCGCTACCCCACGCCTAGGTCTCCACCGCCGCCGTCGATGCCAGCCAGGCTACGCGTCGCTAGCGTCTCCTAGAATCTCACGCGCTTCTTCGTCTTGCACGCTTGTCATGTTAGGATTATTGGGCCAAGCCCATTACTTAATCTAATAATTCAATAAACCTCAAAGGCCCCCAATTAGTGTTAGGTGCAAAAGTGAGTAGTACCAAATGGATTAATCACTAAGAGGGTAATCAACTTAAATAGTGAGTATTGCGATGCTCTCATAAGCAAGTTGAGAAGGAGAACCTGGGAGCCACACGCGCGCGCCGCCGCCGCCGAGCCGCCCGCCCGCGCTAGGCCGGGCCGGGCCGTGGGCCGGCAGGGGCGCGCCTATATAAAGGCCCCTGTCCGCACACTAAAAAAGTATCCCTTTTGTGTGCTTCTCCCTCTCCAGCCGCCACTGCTACCTTCTCCTTCCTGAGCTCGAGTTGCTCTGTTGCATCTCCGACCAGAGCCTCTGCGCGCACAGAGGCTACTGGTAGCAGGCCTCCGGAACTTCTCCCGTCAAGCGTACCTGCTCGGGTAGGCGGGAAATCAAGTTTTTGGGGAGCGCCGTACAGGCGCGACTGCTGCTGCTGTTCCACGCTCGCGGGCTATGCCTGTGAGCACTCGGCGAACTCCTGCTGTTGCTGACACCGACGTCGTCAACAACACTGTCGCAGGCAGCGGCGACGACATGGACGCTAGTGGTTCACTATCCGCGGGTACCGGAAGTGCCACGCATGGGTATAAACTGAAACCACTTATTGCTATGATTTGTTTTGTTGCTGCTGTAGTGATAGCCATGCTTAGCTATGCTAGAAATATCAGTAGCACATATGAAGTGGTCGTTTGCATTATACTTGAGCTAGTATTTTGCTTATCATATTTATGGATTAACTAGTGTTTATCCAAAATACACTAAAACATACGAATTCCATGCTCTTGTGGATGTTTTGTTTCAGCATATTTTGCATAGTCAGATTTTGAGAAACCATGGTCATTCAAGTCTACCAAGACACAACAAATACTTCTTTCGGGTGTTAGAGTTTTGCTCCAGTGGTCATCTTTAAAATTTTTGCACAGATCTTAAACCTGCTAGTAATTAACTAAAATTATTTTCTTCATGGGTATGGATTAGGGCTGACACTATCCGTGCCCAAACAGAGCCCAACCTCTACCCACCCGAATTGAACCAGGAGTCACTTCTCTTGATCTCTCGATTCTGAGTGATAAGATTGACACTTCAATTTAGTCTCTGTTCTCTTATTTATGGATCATCACAAACATTGTTCCCTAAATCTTTGTCAACCATGACAATCCCCTATCACTACTAATAAAAACAGATAAATAGCATCGGAGGTTTTTAACGCACTAAACACTACTACCGTAAATATTATCCGACACAGGTGTTTTGGGTTTTCGGACGTGGGCAAGGGCCTTCAGCAAAAGGTTCATATTAACCAGCATTTCAAGAGGTGGGTGCCTTGGACACCCCTGTTGGATCCCATTAACAGGCAGGCATCTTAAACTGACAGCCTATAATAGTATTAATAGGCGAGCAAATGAAGACGTCTGTATCCGTTAATAAATTAATTGAGACGGGCATCTTGTAAACCAATATATATATGAGGGAGAATTATCAATGAAGGCAGATGGGTTTAGGGTTAATCGCTTCATCTCCTCACTCTCTCTTCCTCTCTTTCTCTACAGCCATACCGGCCTTCCACTACCAAAATGGTGGAATTATCATAGTGTTTTTAAGTAGTAATAAAACACTATCATTAGTCCTAGCACATGAGAATCCTCACTACGAGATATTTGGTAGGAAAAGTGTATACTAAATTTTGAATGCTAAAACACTAGGAGAAACCGACATCACTACGAAAAATTTAAAATTCTGGTTGTGTTTTGCGCCCCTGCGTCGCCGCCAACGCCGCCAGGCTATCATGACCAGTCGCCAACCCCTGCAGCCGCCACCAGGGCCACCTCGGCCAGCCGCCAGCCCCCTGCAGCCACCACTCAGGCCACGCCAGCTGGCTCAACAGCTGCCGCCGCCGCCGTCCAGATCAGCCCCTGCCGGCCTCCACTGTTGTGACACCAACGATTGTGTAATTTCATATAGAAATTTACAGGTTTTGTCCGTCACATCAGAAGCAGTAGCGTTCAAGCGGATGTTAGATAAGAGTGACGACGTGATTGTAATTATTACTGGAAAACACTCAAACTATTATTATATAACCACTCTACTCTATATAAGCAGGCATATGAGCCAAGAAACACACGGAGGGAAGTTCTACAAAATATGACAAGCATCACACACGTGCATGCTGCATCGAAATTCAATTTGCCAAATCGCCTCAGGTGCAGCGGGGGCTCTGTGTGAAAGCGCTGACAGGGAAAGACTGCGAGGACTTCTCCACCTGGATAATGATCTGGTTACCAGCGCGACTGACTTGGCTGACGCCGAGCCACGCGAACTCCACCTGTAGGCGCACGCCATTCACGGCACTGATCGCCCCGGACTTGATGACCCCGCTGACGGTGCTGGCGTACCGGAACTTGAACTGCTTGCCACCAACCGTGACCAGGAAGTTGCACTCCCTACCGAGGTTCACAGACAGAGAGCCGCCTGAGCGAAGCACGTATGACTTCACGCCAAGCGGTAACAGGCCCTGCGGGAAGTTGTTCTGCTGCAGCTATTTTGGAGTTGGACTCCAGCATACAGGCCACGAATAGGATGGCGAGGAGAAGAGACTGTTTGGCCATGGCTGCTGGTGTAGACTACTATTACCCTCGAGCACAAACAAGCGTGTATATATGTGTATAAGCACTATATGTAGCCAGTTAGCCAAACACTGAACAGTAAGTTTTAATTGCATTCATTTTTGCCTAATTTACTGCTTCATCAAAATCATCCACCAATCATAACAACCAATATTGTTCCCGTTATAGCCTCATAACAGTTATGTTTTAATTGCATTTATTTTTGCCTATTTTACCATTCCATCAAAACGGTACTACAATTAACAAGGAATTCAAGCTTATTGTTTTAATTGCCTTTTTTCAGATGACCATTCCAAGGAAACAATCCTCCAGTTAATAAGGAAATTAAGCTCAATGTACCGTCTACCATTCTGTACATCGATACATCACTTCCTCGGATAAGAATGTCAGAATCAATTCTAATCTAATTGGATTGACACGTATTATAAATTTTATTTCTGTTCAATTTTCACAAATTAACTTGAATACTCCATGAAATGTTGAGAACATTATCTGTAAATGCAAAAATTTGTCTTCTAAAAAGGGAAATATTGTATGAATAGATTGTAAATTTTGAAACTTTGGTATTTCCTTTTCTTCTAGACAAGATAGTTGCCCTAGCGAGAGTGGGATTTCTACAACAATCACAAACCCCTCAGATAGAATCTGAGAATAAAAATATTTGCAGTAATCCAACAATCGATCTTGGTTAGGACAATTAACCAAATTAATCAAAGAATTCTGCTGATACGTTCGAATAATTAAACGTTTCACAAGTATTGAACTAAATTTCTTGTTATTACAACCAAAATAGGATACCATAGACAAGTTGAACTCAAGTCACAGAACATGAAGATCAAGTATAGTAGTACTCGATCATGGTGTCCACTTAATACCTGAAACAATGCTAAACAATCCCATCTTCAGGGTGAAACTTCTTTTTTTTTATCTCTGGATAACATTTTTTTTCCTTTTGATTACAACATTTATTTCTGGTGGCTAGAAAATTTTCTTCATAGAACATTGATTTTCTCTATTGATGAATAATTGATTTTATCCCTGACTAGATGTAGCACCTGGTTTTAACAACAAAACCAGATACACACGATATGTGAGCCTAGGAAGTCAAATCACACATATGACTACAAATAAGGGTAATATCAAAAGACAATGCTTAATATATAATGTATTTAATACAAGAGATACAACCTTAGACAACAAACAGCGGGAAGACCACTCCATCCTTGAGGCGAAGGCTCCAACACCACAGGGACAACTGACTGGTTGATCACAAGCCTAACCCCTCCAGCCTCTAGCAATCTGGTACCCATCCGGGATTTTTCCAAAGTATTGAAAACTAAAGCAAGCGTAGGTACATGTCATACTCAACATATATAACATGGGGTTCATGAAGCTCAGAAGGCTGACACTAGTTTACTGCATTTAGCTTTTAGTGAGTCACAATTTTAGCAATTGAGTAGCAACAAGTTTAGCATAAGCCCAAATAAGCACATGATCAAATAAACAAGAATAATGTATAGCAAGAAACAATAATCATCAGTGTCCATTTATTCCATAAGGAGTCCAGGCCGCTCGTGACCATGATCACGATTGTTATAACATTTTTACACTTGTAGAGGTTGTACATCTTTACCCATGAGCAGTGATTTACCCTTTCGCCTGAGGTCACGAGCCTCTTGACCCACTACCAAGGAAGGTCGGCAGGGTTCACTATGAAGTCTTTCAAAGGTTCGTCTAATGTTGATATTTCTTGTGTCTATTGGAGGGATTCCGCAAGGGCACAGAAGTATCATGTAGCACTTCACTTGGTGGGTACTCCGAGGTCGTATTTATTTATTCCCAAGGGACGGCAGAAGGGAAAGATGGGTTTGCTGGTTAGAAATGCCGATATGAAGGTGTAGATATAAAGATGGGATAAACAGTAAAGGGTAGCAGACAAGTAGACTAAAAGTTGAGTAAAGCTGAGTGGGAGAGCAAGCGAACTATCTTAAGCAACAGAGATAAACTAAGGATTAGAGAGAACTCTTTAGCACTTCGGGGCATACTCACTCTAAACTCACCCAGAGGGTTGATTAGGTGCAAAGCACGATGAGCCATACTTTTTAATAGCTAGACCCAATATAACAACCCTGGAAATCCCATAACCCAAAAATCACAACTTTTAAAAATGTTTTAGAAGAAACCCTTGTACGGTGAGTGTCATGCTAGGAAGACACCCTAGTTGCACAAGTAGATCCTATGTTTAGCTTGGTTGAGCATATGCATTAACAACTTGTGATCTGCTTCTTCATCATTTCATGTGTTGCAAACAAAACTTGACCAACCTTTTATTAAAATCCTTGCTTGAGTGTGGACACAACCCCTTGACCTAGCCCTAAAACCCTAGTTGACCTCTAGTGGACCCCACAATGTGGTGTACATGTATGTAAACACATGTATACAAGTGTTGAATGGCAAATACCGAAACTGGAAATAGAAAAGAGAAGGGAAATAGGGAGCAAAAGGAAAAGGGGAAGCAGCCCAGCGCAGCAGCAGCCCAAACCGGCCCAGCCTGCCAGCACCACCAGCCAGCCCCACACGTGTACTCACGCTCGGTGCAGCCCGCAAGCCAGCCTAGCTAGGCCGCAGGCCCAGCCTGCAGTGCGCCCACGCCCACACCCGACGTTAGTGTACTTCACGAAAGCCGCCTCCCTACGGAGGAAGCGCCCGCGTCCATGCCCGCCCTTCTCCTCCGCGTGCCACTGACCGGTGGCCTCCCTTGTCATCCCCTTCCTCCCTCTCACTCTCTACTTTTGGTGAGTCCAATTCTGCCTCAAAGTTGGAGGGAGCAGCATCGATCACAGCCGTCCATGCCTTGGCCATTGGCCACAACAACAAGGATGCATGCCACGTCCACGATCGGCGCCACCCACGGCCTGTCCCAACTTATGTCACCACTCTAGCCCGGCATAGTTACACCACCCCCACGCCCTTGACCGGTCACCACTCCCAAAGTGGAGGTTCCAAAGCTCCCACGCTCACCCCCAAGTCCCCGTCGTACCCTAAAACCCTAACCTTGGGCCCATGATCACCCTACACGTGTCCCTAATTGCTTCCCCGTCGTTCGCCGTTTGCCATTGATGAGCTCAGGCTATAAAAGCCCCGAGCCCATGCCCTAGCCACTCCTATCCACCCTGCCGCCACTCGATGGCCACAACCGCACACGCCAAGGATGAGGGAGGGAGAAGGAAGAGAAGTGGAGGAGAAGGAGCACTTAGCCGCTGTGCCACCGAGCTCGCTAGAGCTAGAGACGGCGCCCCGTTTGACTTCACTGACAAAGCAGATCTCCTTGCACCCCACTAACTCATCATAGCCCCAACTCGCCACTGCCCAGCTAGCTGATCGTTATCACCACCACCGGTGAGGCCCAAACCTCGCTCTGCCCTTTGCTGGCATGCACGCCGTGGCTGCCATTATGTTCTTCCCACTTGGGAGGGCCAAAGGCGTCACCTTTCGCCGCCACCAAACACTGCATGCATGCGCACACACTTGACGGTCACAACATAGCGTCGAGCCACCTGGGCTCGAGAACGCCTATGCCAGCGCTCTTGCACGAGTACACGCTCACCACAGGAATACCCCGTCGCGGTGAAACCCGTTCCAGCGGATCCGGGGCGATAGAGGTGGAATCGCCAACGCGGAGAGCTTCATCCCACCACGAGATGCGCACCGCCCTAGATGATCGAAGGAGGGAGTCTCAAAAGCCGCCTTCCATGATCTCCTCACTAGCACGGCCATGTTCCATGCCGCTACCATGTCAAAAGACGTTTTGGCCAACTCTGACTGACTTGCTCATTGAGGAAGGGCCATCGAGCTCCGCCATGATTCTGTGAACCCCGCACTATAGTCGGTTGAAGGAAAAGCCTTTGTTTTGGCCTTGTTTGCCAAAGTCGACCACTTGCTGGAGCTCCGCCGTGTGCCTTTGCCACGGTGCAGGCTCCGCTGTGCCTTCTTCTGGTCATCACCGGTAGCCCTTTGGCTCTTTGGTGACCGCAATCGACAGACAGGACTCGCCTTGGGGCTCAACTATGTGAGCAACCATCTTGCCACTGTCTGCCACCACCGCCATACCACTGCCACCGAGGACGGCCTCACCCGAGCCCCCCTACTAGCCTAGCAGTGCTTGCCAGAGCACGAGGAAGCCGATGGAGCACTGCTCGGGCCTTGCTAATGTCCCGTGCCCCCATCATTGTCACCGCGTCGCCGGGGGCCGCCGTGACGCCATTGCCGGCCACTCCGAGCCCCAAATCACTGCCTTTAGCCCCTTAATGCACTCACCATGAACCCGCGATGCCAGTGAGACCCTTAGCCACCCTGCCAAGTTGCACACAGACGAGCGAGCTCGCTGCCGACGGAAGCGCTGCCATGAAAAAAGAGGGAGGATACAGCCGCTCCCTGTGCCACACCTGCATGTACCCTTTCCACCATGCACCAGAGAGAAGAGAAAGAGAGGTGGACGTGGTCCACCATGGACCTAGCCTGTGGTCTATGGACCCACGTGCTGGTGTTCATCGTGAGCCAGAGTCGTAGACCCGGCCCAATCGAAGCCCAAACCCACCACGTGGTTGCTCGCGGAGTTGACATGTGTCTGGGCCGGCCTGGCCCAGACCGGCCGAACCTGGCCCAAATCCAACCCTAACCAGGCCCGCCAGGCCTAGTCTGAGCCCGATCAACATTAACTGTTGACTAGTCAATGTTGACTGACAGCACGGCCCCACCTATTAGTGACACTGACTGCTCGCCCAATCAGAAGCTACCATGTGTCCACTACTATTTTAAAACCTCTTTTTCTTTTTTAGAAAGTGATTCAAACTTAGAAAATTCATAGTAAATTCATCCGACCTCAGAAAATATGAACCAAGTGTCCAAATTTTCCTAAAAATGAGCTCTACGTCGTAGGCTTATGTTTGAGTGTATTTGGATCTTTTGGATTTCAGTTGCTTCTTTGTGAATGTCTATTGGAGTCGCTTAATGTAGCTATATGTCTCAGTTTGAGCCCTAGAGGAGTAGCTACCTAAGGAGGAGGAGGAGGACTTTGACAACTCGGAGGACCTTAGAGATGGCCCATCAACAGGTGCCACATCCCTCCCAACCTCATAGAATCCTATTAGACATGCTATACATGTAGTTGCTAGTGCTTTACTTTCTGGAAATAAACTGTGATAGGTTGCATGGTAGTTTGCTTATTAAGCCTTTACCTTGATGCAACCTTACTCTTGCACACCCACTGTTAGGATAGTCGCTCTCTCGGTAGCTACTTGCTACTTACTCTACTTGCGTTAGATGCTGTGTGGAGGGATTTTGAGGACGGCTAAGGCACTTGGTGCCAGGGAGATAGTAATAACACGGTGAGATCTTGGCATGAGTCTTGCGTGTGTGTTGAGGGTTGAGTCGACTGGGCAGGATCCCATGATGAATCTGTGGACAAGTCTTGCCAAGGGGGTGTGTGACCTGGGCATCCTCTATGTGAGGTACTTGTGGCAGGTAAATGTGAGATGAGTAGATCTCGGGGAGGAGTGTCTTCATGGGACGAATCCATGGGATAGAGGTGCCGTCGAGGCCTAGGGTGTTGGTACCCCCCATGAGAAGATATCTTGTTCGGTCCCCCTAAGGACTGGTATGTCGAGAGAACCGGCTCATAGGACCCTTCAAGCACGCACTCGTTCCTAACGGGCGGGAAATGGCCTGCCGACTAACTTGAGTCGATGCCACTACTACTAGGTTGATAGCGGATAGTGTAGGGAGGTACGGGCTAGCAGCCCACACCCTCCTAAGACAGCATGGTGACCTTGGTGGTCCGGTACTATATCTCATAGTTTCAGCGTGCCGGTGGACTATGGGGTGCCCCAAGGCTAAGTTGTAGGGTGGCATCGTACCAGGTTAGCTGGTTGCCCGACATTGTTGGCGGTCCTTAACTCACACTTTTTACTGCCAACATTTACATTAAACAAATACTAAAACTTAGAATAGAGCTTACAACTGATCAATTCTACAAGTTTTGGTGATTTCTCATTTACAGGAGGACATATATGGAAATACACATAAATGGGCCAAGAAATACAAGAAAACCATGGGAAGAGAAAGAGGCCCACTTACCAGTCAATCTCAACCTCAAACATAGGTCAAAATGCCCAACAATGAATCCAAGTGGAGGCCCAAAACCCAGTCCACATCCATCTCGGGCTATAGGAGCAGGCCCGGGTAAAATGGACACCTAGGATGCATCCAAACTCTGTTTGGGCCATCCACTTGTCCACGGAAAGCTAACGAAAAGATCTCCAAGATCAGAAAACATGGGGCTGTGGGGTCCCAGCCAGGGTGCGGGCATGCCCTAGACACGGTCGCACCAGTGTGGCTACCTAACAGGCCCAGCTTTGGCCTGATAGCCCATGCCGATAGGTCCAAGGCAGTTGCGCGCTGTGTCGGTACAATAAATGCGCTAATGGTCAGTTTGAGGGAGTAAGTGAGGGAATATTCCAAGGTACATTCCCCCTCTCCTCCCCTATATATAGAGGGCCCCTCCCTCTCATTTGGACACCACTCAATGTAGAAAAGAGCAGCATTCGAAGGGAAGAGCACCACTTGAGCTTCACTCCAAAGGGCTATGCTCTAGTAGCTAGCTAGAGTGAGAAAGTGAGATATGAGGGAAGAGAGCGGGGAAGCACCGAGATTGTTGGTGTCTCCTTGAGCTTGTACCTCTACGAACATTTGCTTGGCTACTTAATGGGATCTTGGCTAAGTAAGTATTTGTGGTTCTTATAGCCTTTTATGTCTTTTGCTTAGTTGAGCTTTACCTCTACTTGTTTGTGAGTTCATCGTCCGTCCCTATGGCAGATGCTCTAGTAGAGGACTCCTAATAAAGACAGATGTTCCTAGCTGACGCTAGAGTAGTAGTCACTAGTGTAGACGTGGTGTCTAGGCTAGAGGCTATCTTCGTTTGCCTCATACTCCATGGTTGAGGGGTAGGCAGCAGGTGGTGACAACCCTGTTCATCCCTTGTAATCCCCCACATTCAGGTACGGGGGAAGTCATGGGTGAAGTTAGGAATACCCCCTTAACTGAGTTGTAATTCAATTTGAGTCGCCTTCTCTCATTGGTTAGTGAGAACTTGACAGGAGTATCTTCATAGTAGATACACTAAATAATATGATGGTTCAGAAATGATTATATGATGATGGCCTTATTATACCAACTATGGTTAATATTGTTTGCTCCAAATAAAGTGAGTGCTCTAGTACAGGTGCTAATATAGATTCTAGGTTAATGGTGATTAACTTGATGCTTAACCATTAAATGATTACTTATCTGTAATAAGCTTTTATGCAAAATGTTGTCAAGCTAGCCCCACTTATATTAGCCTTGCGTGATCCTTGGTGTCACTTTATTTCTGGTTTATGATAGGTAAGCCTGGCTGAGTACCTTCTTGTACTCAGGGTTTATTCCCACTTATTGCAGGTTGTGTTGTACCATGGATACTGCAAGAATTGGATGGCTTCTGCCGTAGCGGCGGAGTGTGATCATGGGCATGATCCTTCCGAGTTCTCTTGACTCTAATGCTCTTGTTGGAAGTTGATCTTGGTATTGACATATATTTGAAATAAGAGTAAAGTTAGTTTAAAATTACTTTGCTTCTACTACTTTTCAACTTAAGTTGTAATAACTATTTTGAACTCCGATGTATATTGAATTACTTGTGAAATGGATGTGACATGTGACTTGTTATGTTGAATCACTATGATCTTGGCTTGTATGTTTGTTGGTTTGAAATCCATTGTGATTTCATTGGACTACCAGAGTTATATGGGATCAAGTGTGAGAATTTGATCACTTCAGTGATTGTTTTTGTACTTGTGCTCTTATAATTTGGACGGTTCCGTGACATACCACACCATTCGCGTGCACAAGTTTGACTTCGCCAATGTGGCTCGCCACAGTCCAAGCTTATCCGTGTGCAGTAGGGAGAGCTCGAGGCACGTCCATGGTGGTCAGGGTAGGGGACGGTCATGCCACCATGGGTTGAGGTGTCGCAGTGAGGGGAGGAGAGGTGTAACGGGGTAATGGTGGGGCCGAGAAGCTTCAGGAGGGCACTCTCGAGCTTATCCGTTCACAGGGGTGGAGTGGGTGGCAGCGCGGTCGAGGTGCCCTGCCATCGACGTGGTATTCACGTCGATGGGAAGGTAGAAGATGAAGCTAATAGCAAGACCCACGTGCCAGCAAGTGGGAGAGAGGGAGAGTGCGGGTTGGGCTAGGCCGCAGCATCCACACAAGAGAGAGGGAGAGCGAGGTGCGTAGCCGGTCCCGCCCAACACGTGGAAGAGGAGGAAGGGTGAGAAGGAGTGGGCTGCTACGGTCTAGGAAGGGAAGAAGGAGCCCATGGCTCATTTTTTCCTTTTTCTTTTCTTTTACCACATTTCTATTATGGCATTTTGATATGGTTTGAATTCAAATTCAAATATAAATTTGTGAAAGAAAAGTACCACCATATGTTCAACAAGCAAACAAGCACTCAAACATTTCAACCAAGTCACACATGTACTTTCATTTCCTAGGTTAGTTTATTTCCCATATTGACTATAGTTCTCTATCCTATGGAAAGTTATAAAAAGTTCAAATTTTGAGTGATTTTTAAACTAGTGAAAAATCAGGGTGTTACAAACCTGCCCCCTTAAAAGGAATCTCGTCCTCGAGATTCAAACTGATCCATAGGGAAATTCCTTTTTGAGATCTTCTTCTCTTTCCCATATATCTTCGGCTTTGGTGTGATTGCTCCACTGTACTCAACAAAACTTTACTGCTTTCCTCCTTGTCTGTCTAATGGCAACATCCAATATCTTAATCAGTCTTTCTTGATACTATAAGTCTGGCTACAAATCCATCACTTCCTTGGGTGCTTGCTCTTCCGATACCCTCAGGCATTGCTTTAGTTGTGATACGTGGAACACATCATGCACTTCTGACATTTTTAGGGGAAATTCCAGACAATAAGCCATAGCTCCAATTGTTTCTATGATCTTGAATGGTCCAATGTACCTCGGGGCTAACTTTCCTCTAACTTGGAATCTTTGAGTGCCTCTAATTGGGTACACCTTCAGGTAGGCAAAATCATTGGGTTGAAATTCCAATGGTCTTCGTTGGGTATCCGCATAGCTCTTTTGTCTACTTTGTGCTTCTTTTAAATTCTCTTGGACTTTAGCTACTTGTTCTTCTATGTCCTGGATCATGTCTGGTCCGAACAATGTTCTTTCTCCAATTTTGTACCACATTAGCGGTGTTCACACTTTCTTTCGTATAGTGCTTCGAATGGGGCCATTTTTAAGCTTGCTTTGTAGCTATTGTTGTAGGAAAATTTGGTGAATGATAGTCTCTTTTCCCAATCCTTTCCATAGGTGAGTACGCAGGATCATAGCATATCTTCCAATATTTGATTTACTTGTTCCGTCTGTCCATCTGTTTGTGGGTGGTAAGCTGAGCTATAGTCCAAGCGTGTTCCCAAGGCAGCACGTAGGCTTTTCCAAAAACGTGCCATGAATTATGTACCGCGGTCTAACACAATCTGGCTTGGTACTCCATGTAGTCGGAGGATATTGTCTATGTATAGTTTTGCGAACTTGTTTCCTGAGTATTGGGCCTTGACTAGGATAAAGTGAGCTACCTTGGTCAGTCTGTCCACTATGACCCATATCGAATCTTTTATCTTTTATGTCTGTGGCAACCCTACTATAAAGTCCATGCTGATTTCATCCCAATTCCATACAGGAATATGTAGTATGTAATGGTTGGAGAAGTCTTGCTAGTCATTGATGTTTTGCTTTTACTTGTCGAAATGTGTCGCAACGTGCGACGTAATCCGCGATGTCTACCTTCATTCCGGTCCACCAATATTTTTGGTTGAGATCCATATACATTTTGTTGAGCCCGGGTGAATGGAGTATGCTGAACAATGGGCTTCATCCAAAATTAGTCTTCGGAGTCTCTCATCCTTGGGTATGCATATCCGTTTCTCATACCATTAGGTTCCACATTTGTTGACCTTAAATCCTAGAATTTCCTTGTTGGCACTTTGTTTCTTGAGACTCTATATTTCTTTATCCTTGTCTTGGGCTACTTTTATTTGGTCCTCTAATGTTGGTTGTATATGTGGAGTATTTAAGGTGCCATGTGGTAGAATTTGCATATTCAGGTGCTGAACTTCTTATGCTAACTCTAGCCTTCGGTTTAAGGTGGTAAGGTGTTGACAATAAAACTTCCTGCTTAGGGCGTTGGTGACTACGTTGGCTTTCCCTGGATGATATTGTATGCTCAAATCATAGTCCTTGATTAGTTCCAATCATCTCTATTGTCATAAGTTTAGGTCAGGTTGGGTGAAGATATATCTATGATCAGTGAATATCTCGCACTTGTTTCCGATGAGGTAATATTTCCATATCTTGAGTGCATGTAATACGGCTGCTAATTCTAGATTGTGTGTTAGGTAGTTTTCCTCATGCTTCTTTAGTTGTGGTGAGGCGTAGGCGACAACTTTGTCATCTTGCATTAAGATGCACCCTAGTCCTTGTCGGGAAGCATTGCATTATACTACAAAACTTTTGTGGATGTCAGGTAGTGTGAGTATTGGGGCTTTGGTTAATCTTGTCTTCAACTCTTGGAAACTCTTTTCACATGCTTCTGTCCAGTTAAACTCTTTTCCTTTCTAAGTTAGGGATGTCATGGGTCTTGCAATCTTCAAAAATCCTTCAATAAATCTCCTATAGTAGCCTGCTAGTCCAAGAAAACTGTGAATCTCTATCACATTTGTTGGTTGCTTCCATTCTGATACTACTTTAACTTTGTCTGGATCTACTTTTACTCCATCGGCTGTGATAATATGCCCCAGAAAAGCGACTTCTTGTAGCCAAAACTCACACTTGCTGAATTTAGCATATAGCTCATGTGTTCTTAACTTGTTCAATATCACTCTCAACTGTTGCTCATGTTCTTCGGCACTCTTGGAATAGATGAGAATATCATCGATAAATACCACAATGAATTTGTCTAACTCTTCCATGAATACTTTATTCATCAAGTTCATAAAGTATACAGGTGCATTTGTTAGTCCAAATGGCATCACAGTGAACACATATTGCCATAACGAGTTACAAATGTTGTCTTCAGTACATCGCTAAGTCGAATCTTTAGTTGGTAGTAACCCGATCTTAAATCTATCTTTGAGAAATCATCAATCCTTGCTAGAGGGTACTTATTCTTGATGCTGACTTCATTTAGTGACCGATAATCAATACACATGAGGAGACTTCCATCCTTCTTCTTTACAAATAAAACTGGTGATCCCCATGGTGATGAACTTGGTCGAATATATCATTTTTCTTGTAATTCCCGTAACTGTTTCTTTAACTCATCCAATTCGTTGGCTGCCATCTTGTAGGGTCATTTTGCTATTGGAGTAGTTCTAGGTACCAAGTCAATAATAAATTCCAAATCTCTATCTGGTGCATTCTAGGTAGCACTTCAGGGAATACATCGGGGTATTCACATACTACTGGTACTTCTTTGACTGTCTTGGCTTCGATGCTGCAAACCATTGGTTGAACTTTTGGAGCTTGTGGGTGGCATTCTACCATTATTCCATTGAGATTTATTAGTGTCACTGCCTTATTTTCTGAAAGATATGTTTCCATGATGTTTACCTAACCAATCCATTCCCAATATTATATCTAGTCCTTCAGTCTTCAATACCACTAAATCTGCTCGAAACTCAACTCTATCTATTGTTATCTTCACTTGAGGACATTTTAGAGAACATTTGAGGATAGCTCTGGGGGTATGTATCAAAAGAGGGGTGGGGAGTAACACCATTCTTAAACCATTTTCAAGCACAAAACAAGCAGAAACAAATGAATGTGAGGCTCCAAAATCAAACAACACGCTTGCAAAAACTAAGTTAACAAGGAACTCACGGTACACAACATCAGGTGCTGCATGTACTTCTTCTGCATTCATGTGGTTGACTCAGCCTTGCCCAAAAGTCTAAGTGTTCCTTTTCTACTGTCCAGAATTCTAAGGTCCAGTGCGTCCAGTTCCTGAGGCTGCTGTCTTATTGCTAGCTATGGATTGTTAGGGGGCAGGGGCTGCTAGTTGATTTTCCTATGGGCATTGGACGATTCTATGTCTGGGTTGTCAGCATCTAAAGCATGTTAGGTCTGAGGTTGCATTATTGTTGCTCCTAGGTTGGTTGTTGTTGTTGTAGCTTCAGTAGGTGGAGGTGGTCTGCTGTGTGTTAGATCCTGATGTTCTATACTGCATGGTTGTCTGATACTTCGTAGGTGCGGTGTTATTGGTTCTAACTTGTTGTGTCCTTTCTTGCTGACGTGCACGCTGCAGGATAATCTTGCGCTTCATTTCTCCTTCGCTTTTTAAGCATTCATCTTCATGTAGGAGGGTGCGATTCATCATGGTGTTGAAGTTGGGATAGATATGGGTAATTATTTGCTCCCTCAGGGCTGTGTTAAGTCCTTTTCTAAAACGTATTTGTTTCTTCTTGTTAGTATTGACATCTTTCAGTGCATATCGTGCCAGCTTCATAAACTTTCGGATGTACTGATTCACTGTCATCGCACCTTGCTTTAGGTAATGAAATTCTTCAACTTTCATTTTCATTATTCCTTCGGTGATGTGATAGTTGCAAAATTCTTCCATGAATGCTTCCCAAGTGATTGCCTCGGGATCATCAACCGCATCTTGATAATTTTCCCACCATTCTCCTATGGCTCCAACAAGCTGATGTGTAGCTAAGGTGACTTTTTCTTCATTAGTTGCTCGTACGACGTTTAACTTCTTGGTGATAGTTTGTAACCAGTCATCTTCTACTAGTGGGTCATCCTCTGAACTATAAAAAGTGGGTGGGTGTAGTCTCATAAATGCGGCCATTTTGCCTTTCCCATTTCCATTTTCTGGCCTTCTAGCAATGGCTTCCATCAGACGTGTCTGGCGATCCATAACTTCTGCCAAGGTGGGTGGAGGTGGGGGAAGTTCTTCTTCTCCTAGATAGTTTGCATTAGGATCCTGATCAACTTCTTCTCCAACCTCTTCATTCACTTCTCCTGGTGCTAGAATATTATTATCCTGTGGTTGCTCATGCCCATGTCCTTGATTTTGCTGCCTGCTATTTCAATGATTTTGCCTACCTCTAGGTGGTGGTGCAACATGTTCCTCTTCCTCATATACTTGCCTTTTAGCTACTCATTTGCGATGTTGTTGAATTCAGGCATATCTCCTTTCCATCTGTTGCTGTTGCACAACAAGGATGAGAAGATATTCCATTGGCTTTAAGCAGAAGGAAGGTGAAAATAACGAGCAAACAAGGCATACAAAGGCACACATTCGTATTTGTTGACACCATTTTTGGCACGTGTCAAAATGATCAGAGTGGGCTAATCGGCAGAAGGAAAGTTATTATATTATGATGGTAGAAGGGTACCGATGAAGATCAGCTTGTGAGGATTGTTGCCGATGAATGGTGGTGACCGATGGAAAGGTTGTCGTTTGACATAGACTCAGAGGCGTTGCTGGCAAGGTCGGAGATGTTATTGTCGATGCCGATGAAGGAAGATCTGAAGACTACTGCCGATGAAACTTGTGATGATGGAAAGCATGCTGATGGAGAGGAGGTCGATGAAAATTTTGTCGTAATTAAGGCGGACAAGGAAATAGATAGGTGTTGATTTCCTTTTCTATATTTGTTAGAGTATGATTCATGTAAGAGTCACGTTTTTTCCTTAGATATGAACTCGGTGTCCTAGTCGTGTCTAGTTATGTTTCTTCAGGTCAGGGTATAAATATAGACCGAGAGACAATGTAAAAAAAGAATCAATATCAAACCAATTTGACTCCTATTTGCATCTACTTACTTTTCGGCGACTTTGTCAATTTGCATATTTTTCCTTTTATGAGTTCTCATCGATTTGACGAGCTGCATCGCTTTAGTGCGACCTTCGATGATCCTCGAGTTCCGTGTGAGTATCTCTTGGCCATGGCTTCTGGGCGTATCGCTGTTCTCAGGACCAAAGTACTCGAATTTTCATCCTTGTCGATTAACAGGTCAAATCGACTGGCACACTTTGGATATTAGATTGGGTATTAGCCCTTTGTGTTTGCAGATCCACTTTTGCATCAACACATCTTTTGGCACGCTCGGTGGGACGAATCAACATGATCAATATGTTCAATCCTGAGATCGATATGGTGAACATCATCACGATATCAGAAGAAGATCTTAAGGAAGATCAGAAGCAGGCTATGGAAAAGGCTATGGAGGATTATAGGCAGCTCTGCTTGAAATCATTCAGCTTGAATAGGAGCGGAGAAGTCATCTAGAGATGGTTAATTCTGCAGTAAATCATGCTTTGATTAACCACTCTAATGTGCTGTCCAATACTGTTCACAATGCTGTGCTTCAAACTTTTAAAGAGGGACAAGTACCACCACTTTACGTTGGGCCAGCTTATCACCAACCAGAACCGGCATCGGTCAATGCTCCATCGGCTCCCTCAGCCGTTGCGGGTACAGAAGTTACTTCTCCTCCAGTTTCAGCAGGATTGCCTAATGTTTAATCTACACCGATAAGATCAGATTCAGTGCTTTCAGGAGGATGAGTTCAGCTCAATACAGATCTATCGACATCAGCTATGTCAGGGCATGTGTCTTAGAACAGTCAGATTCTTGTTAATTGGTGGGGATATGGTATGCCTCTGGGGTTGTCTGCCATCAACTCTGGGTTGCCTCAAGTGTTTGACGTAGTAGGAAAAGCTGTTGTATCATCGGCTGCTCCCATTTCACCGATGACTCAGGTACCTCAATATACCACATCAACTACTGTGCACCCAATACAAGTTCATCGGCAAGCCTGCTACCGATGCAGCAAAAGGCTCCTGCAATGAGTCAACCTGGGGTGCAGATTGTAACACCCTAAGTGTTTGTCACTCACTAAGCAGTGGGTTTGAGATCAAACATGATAGATTAAGTGGAGATGATAATGCCAAGGTCAACCTATGGAGATGAGCCTAACCTAAAGTTGGATGCTGCACCATTGCTTTACATATAGGACATTTTCAAAGATATATGCTTGGATGGTGTTATTGTAATATCTTCATGTGTCTCACCTTGGTACCTATCTATATTGATCCCTAGAAAAGTTTTATGAAGTTTAGAATCAAAAAGTCACATGAAATGATAAGTTCCATTCCTATTGGAACTTGCACCATTAAGTTAATGGAACTATAGATCATCAACCAAACCATACAAATTTGCCCAAATGACTCTAGATGAACTCTACAACAAAAGTCATGAAGGATTCATGTTGAGCAAATGTCAAGAAAATGCCCCAATTGGCCTAAAACCCTAGTTTAGGCTTTATTGAGTTGATACTTTGACTAAAGTGAAAGTTTGACTTCTGTACTAGTTATGAGGTTTGACCTTAAACAAAAGTTGTAGTTCATCTTGTGTACAACAAACTTTGTTTAATGGTCAAGAGTTAGTTGGGCCTCTAACCTAGTCAAATAGGGCTCAGAAGTTTGAACCAGCTGCTGTTTTTTAGAGCCAGAAAAGATTCTAAGTCCTAGATTTGACAACAGAAAGTTGACATGTTTGCAACATTTTATCTCCCAATTTCATATAGTAACTCAAATTAATCCCTTACTATGAGTTGAAGTACTGTTCATGAGGGAAACAAGGAACCAAGTCTCATTAAGTTTGGAGTTCATTTGGATCTTCGAAAACAGTCCCCAAAACAGCAAAAGTTTACTTTGTTACCTTTTGACATGGACACGTTGGCATTCCGCGTTCTCCAATTTTTGTTAAGCAACTCGAGTTGAGGCAAATACAAAAGTTGGAGTAGACATTATGGAGAAGAGCATGTGAAAAGATGGAATTAGTTTGACTTCATTTGGACCATCAATTTTGGAGTTTTGTTAATCACTTGGAATGCTTTGACAATACCATTTTGATGCTTAATTATCTCCTAATCAAGAACCCTAATGACCTTGGCCCCTTAATCAAGTTCGTAAAGCATCACTTGGACAACAATTTTGATTCAAGGCTCCTAGACCAATTCGGCCCACAGCTAGCCCAAATGCGACCTCCAAGTCGGGCACAACATCGCCCACCAGGTGTCCGATGAAGTGTCGCAATGAACGACACGCGCCCTGGACGTGGCGGACGTGCAGTAGTCCGCGCCCCACCATGTCTGCCACCTCCACCTCACCCTTTTCCGCCACAAAAACTTCAGCCGCGGATGCCTCCATGGCCGACGAATAACGACAATGCCGGCCACCATGGCCAAGCCGTGTTAGACCGTCTCGCCACGAACTGAAGCCACCAACGGTTGCGGCCAGGTGCTACCATTCTCCAGAGCTGCCTCCTCGCCCACAGCGACCTTGCTGGCTCGCTGCCGGCGAGTCGCCGCCGCTGCTGCCGCTCCAGTGCGTGGCCAGGCCACCACAGGCCGCCCTAGGCTAAGCTAAAGCCCTACGTAGGTGCGAGCAGGCCAGGGCAGTGCCACGGCCCCGCCGCATGCCGCCGGGGCCGCCCCTGCCGCCGGAGCCGCAAGTCCGTTCCCCCCTCCTCTACTCCGTTCCCGGGAAGAAGGAAAGATGTTGTGTACGCTTTCTCATAGGATGACAGGCGGGCCCGACTGGGTAACGGGTCCCGCATGTCAGTTTGAGTGGTGGCTGAGTTGGGTACACATTCGGGCGCACCTAGCAGTTTTGTAGGGTTGAGTGATTCTGAATTTGAATTTCCAGATTTTATGTTAATATTTGAAAATCCATATCTCAGGCTAGGAAATTCTAAAAATGGCAAATGTGGACTTTTTGGAAACCTTGAGAAGAGATCTATGCAGTAGAGTCATAAAATGTTACATGTTTGTAGATGTTTTCTGATGTTTTTATTTAATCTTTAAAATGCTCTAAATTTCTTATAAACTTGACCAGAGCCATATCTTGAGTTTTAGAACTCTAAAAATAGTGATTCTTGTTTTTTTAATTTTATGATGACATGTACTTACTAGGAAAAATATTAAACATACTAGTTGTTCATTGTTTTCTTAAGCTTTTGATTTGACCTTGATAAATAAGGAAATCTACATTATATTGCTTGTCATTTCTATATCTTGAGTTGTGTTGCTCCAAATAATGTGAAATTTTTATGGTAGTCTTGTCATGCTATGTATGTACTGTGGTATAAATTTTATGGTCAAGTTATTGATTTAACTTGTTTACGGCTTAATAAATAGTTTATAACTAGTATATAAAGGATAAAATGGAAAATGTTGTTTCATTACCTTAGTATGATGTTTATCTATCATATTGATTCATGCTATGGCCATGTGTTCATAGAAAATATAGAGTTTTAGGTTTAACTTGCTCTCACATGATTTATTGTATTAGTCAATTGTCTTTTTCAATAGAGGTTGATATACTAGTCCAAATGGCTTGAAAATTGGATAGTAGACTTTTGGGGGCATGTGTATGCCACTGTAATTTTGGTAGAATTTATTGAGCATTTTTGGTAGGTGTTCATAATTCCACCGACTTATCTAAATAAATTAAGAAAATGCATTAAAAGAATTTATCTAGCATTTGACACTATGTTTTCTGGTGTTCATTAGTCATGTATGAAATGTTGGTAAAGTTGGTTTTGTCCAATTATATGTTTGTAATGTAAGTTAATAATTATTTCTTGCAATTATTAGTTTCTGGACAGTTCTGGGGGCAATATAAATTACCCCATGTTAATGATCTTTTCTGAGCATCTTGTCTATAGCAAAGTTGTATATAATTCATGTATCTAGCTTGTGTTAAAATTTGGTGGTATTTGGTCAAGCAGTTTTTGAGTTACAGATATTTAAAGTCAGATCCCAGATTTGGTTGCTCTCTGTTTGGAGTAAACCAGATTCTGTAGTTTCATCTTTTCTACATATTAAACTTGGGAATCAGGCTTAGTTGGTATTAAATGAATTATAGACAATTTCATAAGCTTTCCAGATTATCCTCTTGCATGTCATTTGGAATTATGTAGCTCCTGAAATGATGTTATTTCTGGACTGTTCATGCTGATTGCAAATTTGAACTTTTCTGTTAAGCATAGTTTGAGTTACATAAGTATATTGGTGTCACTACTCGATACTTGGGTGGTACCCTGTGATCTTGTGAGACTTGTTTCTTGATTGATGTGCTTGCCTTCTTCTATGTTATGCCTTAATGAGGATTAAGTTAATTAGCTCTAGGTGCTTACGTAAACTTTGGTATGCTTACTTGACTACTTTGTTTATTGCACTTCTATACATTCGTGCATATGCATTGTTGCACCTCATTTAGGTATGCTAGCTGAAGCACGTGAAGGACCGGATGTGGAGCCAAACCCGAAGATGTAGTTGGTGGATCCATCCTGAAGATAGAAGGACCGGACAAGTGATATATTGGAGGATGCTCACCAAGCGGGTTTCATCTGACATACTCTAACTTGAGTCGGATCCTAGGCAAGCCCCAGAGCATTATAAGCCTCCTACCTTCAAAGCAATTAATTCTATATATGTTATAAGTATTGTTGCATTAAGTGATAGGAGTTGGTTGGAAACCCTTGCTACATTATATCATTCCTTGTCCAGATATATGAATCCTTGAATCCTACATAGACTAGGATCGAATAGATGCTTAGCCCTGCTTTAAGTGGTAGAAGTCAGGTGATTTCCTGTCACCTGCGAGATGTAGGGATATTTATATATGGCACGGTTGGCTATATTTGCTATCGTGGAAAGGAACCATGTGTTAATAAAATGAAATGAGACCGGGCGGGATGACGATAGTGAAGCAACAAGGCATGGAGGTCTTGGGTGTAGATCTGTCCCCGTCTGAGTCATTTAAGGACCGATTCGCTGTACGTCCTTGAGTCATGTTGAACGCAGTCTAACACTTAGTTGTCCGGATAAGTCGTTCCGACCGCAAAGCCGAGTAATACAGTTCAGGCCGGGAATCGAATGGTAGGTCACATCTTGGAGGTAGTAAGGATGTGCTTGGGGACATTGGCGTGAGACCAAGGGTGGGTTAGAGTCCCTATCACCTGACAGAGTGTTGCCCTTAGGGATGTGGTATCAGTCGAACCCGTGACTCCTGAATTGTACGAAAGGTGGCTTGTGCGACCCAGGCAGGGGCCTGCGTGGTGAGTGTTAAAAATACCCCTCCAGCTGGATAGGAATTCGATTCGAATCACCGTTGCTCCCGGTTAGTGAGCACTTGAATTGAGCAGCGGCAACATAGATTCCATTAAATTTAGATGATGATGTAAATATTGCCTCAATTTATACCTGCTATGGTTAATATTGTTTGCTCCTAATAAAGTGAGTGCTCTAGTATAGGTTCTAATATAGATGATAGGTTAATGATAATTAACTTGATGCTTAAGCATTAATGATTACTTATCCATATTAAGCATTTATGCAAAATGTTCTCAAGCTAGCCCCACTTTATATCAGCCATGCATGATCCTTGGTGTCACTTTATTTCTGGTTTTTGATGGGTAACTCTAGCTGAGTACATTGTCGTACTCAGGGTTTTATCCCCACTTGTTGTAGGTTGTGATGTATCTTGGCGACTGTAAGAGTTGGTTGGCTCCTGCCTTAGTGGCGGAGTGTGATTATGGTCATGATCCTTCTGAGTTATCTTCTCTCTAATGCTTTTGTTGGAAGTCGAGCTTGGTACTGGCATGTATTTGAAATAAGGGTGTTGTTAGATTCAAATTACTTTGCTTCCGCTACTTTTGAACTTAAGTTATAATAACTATGTTGAACTCCGATGTATATTGAACTACTTATGAAATGGATGTAACATGTGACTTGTTATGTTGATCACTATGATCTTGGCTTGTATGTTGGTTGGATTGAAATCCCTCATGATTTCATTGGACTACCGAAGTTATATGGGCTCAAGTGCGAGAATTTGATCACTTCAGTGATTATTTTTGTACTTGTGCTCTTATAATTTGGATGGTTCCGTTACACAGATCATGCCTCAAGCTGGTTATGCTAATTGTTATCCAACAATGTCAGCAAGTTACCAGCCATCGGCAAGCTTTATGCCGATGAGTTATAATAATGGTTGGTCAGGACAGTTACCTGTTCAGCATGCAGTTCAGCAGAACTATCAAGTTGCAGGAATTCAGCAAGGTCATATGCAAGTTGGTTTTCAGAATCAGGCATCGGCAGCTTAGCCGATGAATCATTTCCAGCAGGTTAATGGGCCACAAGTAGCGGCGAATATGCCGATTGCTGGAGATCGTGTGCCACAAAGACACGTGGAGGGATATCAGCATGTACCTCCTGTAGAAATTTAGTCAGTTCATTAGCAGGAGGTTGATGCTTTTTAGGCTGATAAGATAGCAGAAATCATGAGAGATCAGTTTGGGATAAAGCCCAAAGTTAATACTTATTCTTATCGGACTCCATACCCTCCAGCATATGATTTAATTCCTCTCCCAAATCAGTACAAGGTACCAGATTTCACCAAATTTTCTGGACAAGATGATACATCAACGATGGAACACGTCAATCGCTTCATTATTCAATGTGGAGAGACAGCTAGCAGAGTTGAATTAAGAGTTTAGTTATTTTCATCATCTTTGTCTGGATCGACATTCATGTGGTTCATATCATTGCCACCAAATTCTATTATTACTTGGGCTGATCTAGAAAAACAAGTTCATAAGTATTTCTTTGCTGGAATCCATGAAAAGAGGCTTACCGATTTGGTAAAATTGAGGCAACGTAATGATGAATCGGTAGAAAGCTTTGTGCAGAGGTTACAAGATGTAAAGAATAAGTGTTACAGCCTGGTGCTGGATGATCGGTAGCTTGCCGATCTGGCTTTTCAAGGGTTATTGCCACATCTCAAGGATAGGTATGCTTCTCAGGAGTTTGAAAGCCTGGGTCATCTTGTACAAAGGATCTCTGATCAAGACACTAGGGTTTTTTAGCCTAAAAAGAATTAGAGCAAAAAAGTGTCATTTGTTGATGAGATAGGAGACTCTGATTTTGATGAAGAACTAGTTATCAGCTTAGCTGAGTGGGTTAAGAATAAAAGGCCGATATCTTGTCCTTTTGGTCAGAAAGAGCCAGAGAAATTTACCTTTGACATCACCAAAGCCGATAAGATATTTTGATCTTTTGCTTCAAGAAGGTCAAATTAAGCTATCACCCAATCATGTGATTCCATCGGCAGAAGAGTTGAAGAAGATCCAGTACTGCAAATGGCACAATGCAACTTCACACAGTACAAATGAGTACAAGGTGTTCAGGCAACAGTTGCAATCGGCCATCGAATCTGGGAGAATTAAGTTTGGCAACTCCAAAACCCAGAAGCCGATGAAAATTGATCAGCATCCTTTTCCAGCAAATATGCTGGATGCCAAGGGTAAGACCAAGGTATTGACATCAGAGGCTGCTGAGAAAAGCACATCAGTGGAACCCCAACATCGGATAAATACCGATGACGCAAAAAGCAAGGGTCTACTAGGAGAAAGTGGTAGTTCCAAAAAACCTCCTCGACCTGGCATTGTGATTACTCATCGGCGATAGCAGGAAGGAAGGCAGCAGGAGGGTTGGTGTCGGCGTAAGGACCGATATCAACAACAACAAGAAGAGAGACATCAGGAAGAGTGGCATCGGCATAAAGATCATTAGAGATGCCCGTTTTTCATCCATTGCTGGGAAGAAGACATTAAATTGCCAACTGTTGAAAATTGCCCTGAGTGCAATGGTTACTATCGGGCCAATTGGCCAGAAAGGAGGTTTCAGCCTCGTAATCAGGGCTTATCTATCAATGAGCCGATCAGAGGTAGAGCATCAGTGCATGATTGGCTGGGGGGCAGACTCAATGTACATGAAAGGCTTGGTAAGCACGCTGGATATTTTCTAAGGAATCAAGAAGAGCTTGAGGAGATGACAAACACAAGAGTTCCCGATGAAGAAATATTCTATAGGGACCCTAATATACGTCGTGTAGAATCAACTGAGATCTGTTATCAGCCGGTTTCAAAAACTAAGCTTCCTCGATGGTGCCCTGAGGGTCTGACAAAGACACAGAAAAGGAGGATGCAGCGTGAGCGTCAGGAGGACCTATACCGAGAGGAAGGCTCTTCCAATGAGAGGCCCGGACATCAGTAGTGGTAGGTGAAACACAAAGGTAAGGGCCCATCAGCAGATATGAATATGGTATTTATGTTGCCGATGGATTTTCTGGCACCCTCTAATGATGAGGAAGAAGTTGTTCTCTCCGATCAAGTAGCTCAGCTGGCACTAGATCCAATGATGGTTGTTTTTGAGAAACCTACCGATGACGAGAGACAGCATCTCAAAGCTTTGTTTGTGAAAGGCAGAGTTGATGGGCAGCCTGTATCTAAGATACTTATCGATGGAGGAGCTGCGATTAATATTATGCCTTATGTGATGTATCGGAAACTTGGCAAAGGAGATCAAGACTTGACCAAAACTGATATGATGCTGAAAGATTTCAAAGGTAATGTGTCACCAGCTAAAGGGGCAGTATGCGTTGAGTTGACCATCATCAGCAAAACCTTGCCGACGACGTTCTTTGTTATCAATGGTAAAGGTGCGTACAATCTGCTTCTAGGAAGGGACTGGATTCATGCAATTGTTGTGTTCCTTCCACAATGCATCAATGCCTCGCACAGTGGTTGGGGATAAGATTGAGGTTGTCCCTGGTGATTCTTCTTACATCATCGCATCTACAGAATCAGATACTTATGAGCGAACCAAATGCATAACAGGAGAAGTTTGGGAGAAAGAGTTCCTCAGAGTTGCTGACTATGAAAAATTAGGTCAGGGGTTCACATCGGCTGATGATTTAGTAGAGGTAGATATTGGTAATGGTGATAGGCCAAGGCCTACTTTTATTAGTGCTAAGTTAGATTCCAAGTGTAAGTAGCAAATAACCAATTTGTTAAAGGAATATAAAGATTGTTTTGCTTGGGATTATACTGAAATGCCTGGATTAGACCGATCGATAGTTGAACATCGGTTACCTATCAAATATGGATTTCAGCCATATCAATAGCTAGCTCGCCGATGCAACCCTAATATACTTCCTAACATTATTCGGCAGTGTCGATATGTGGAGTGGATTTCTAATGTGGTTCTTGTTTATAAGAAAAATGAGAAACTTCGTGTTTGTATTGATTTTAGGAACCTCAACAAAGCTACATCGATGGATGGCTATCCAATGCCTATTGCTGATTTGTTGATTGATGCTACAGCCGGACATCAGATTATCAGCTTCATGGATGGTAATGGAGGTTACAATCAAATATTCATGGCTGAAGAAGATATTCCCAAGACTGCTTTCAGATGTCCAGGTCATGTGGGGTTGTTTGAGTGGATAGTCATGACCTTCGGTTTGAAAAATGCCAGTGCTAATTATCAGAGAGCTATGAATTTTATTTTTCATGAGTACATCGGCACATTAGTGGAAATCTACATTGATGATATGGTGGTTATGTCTAGGGATATTGCAAAACATCTAGCCGATCTACGAAAGATACTGGAGTGCACGAGAAAGCATGGATTAAAGATGAATCCTAATAAATGTGCATTTGGTGTATCGGCAGGTCAATTCTTGGGTTTTATGGTGCATCAAAGAGGTATTGAAATTAGTATGAAGTCTATTGATGCAATTAACAAGGTAGTTGCTCCTGCTGATAAAACTGAACTGCAATCTTTGATCGGCAAGATTAATTTTATTAGAAGGTTTATATCTAATCTATCGGGCAAGATCAAGGCTTTCAGTCCATTGCTTAAATTGAAGGTCGATCAGGAATTTGTATGGGGAGCTAAGCAGCAGTTGGCCCTAGATATAATTAAGAAGTACTTGATAAACCCTCCAGTGCTAGTTCCACCCCAACACGGGAAACCCTTCAGGTTGTATTTGTCGACTGATGATACTATTATCGGTTCAGCTCTTAGTCAAGAATTTGAAGGAAAAAAACATGTTATTTGTTATTTGAGCAGAAGATTGGTGGATGCTGAGACAAGGTATTCGGCCATCGAAAAACTATGTCTATGTTTATACTTTTCTTGTATTAAATTGAGGCATTATTTGCTATCGGCCGAATGCACTGTCATATGCAGGGATGCCGTGGTCAAATAAATGTTGTCGATGCCAATATTGAGTGGTAGAATTGGCAAGTGGATTTTAGCATTGTCAGAATTTTACCTACGTTATGAATCGGCTAAGGCAGTTAAAGGGCAGGTTATGGCCAATTTTGTCACTCAGCATTGCAATACAGTAGACTCTCTGGAAGTTGCTCCTTGGACACTTTTCTTCGATGGGTCTACATGTGGTAAAGGAGCAGGTATCGGCATTGTGTTGATTTCACCTCAAGGAAGAAAGTATGAGTTTTCATTGCCGATTGTTGCTACATCGACAAACAATCAGGCTAAGTATCAACCTTTGATAGAAGGGTTGGAATTACTTAGGGAGATACGTGTCGATGCTGTCGAAATCTTCGGTGACTCTATGCTAGTTATAAATCAATTAGCTAGGATTTATGAATGCTGAAGTGAAGTTTTGATCTCATATCATGAGAGATATTTGCAATTGTTGAAAGAGTTTAAAGATTTTCGTCTTGAACATATTCCTCGATTGCATAATGAAGAAGCTAATCGGCTAGCTCAGCATGCTTTAGGGTATCAGCCTATCCAGGAGGAGCTGACATCGACAGTTGATACCGATGACTGGAGAACAGAGATTGTTGATTACTTAAGGGATCCATCTAAGAAGGTTGAAAGACGTATAAGATTTCAAGCCACTAAGTATGTTCTCCTCGATGATGAATTATATTATCGGACTATAGATGGAGTTTTACTCAGATGTCTTAGCAGTGATGAATCAAAAAGCTTGATGGGTGAAATTCATGAAGGAGTGTGTGGGGCACATCAATCGGCTTTCAAGATGAAATGGATGATCAGAAGGAATGGATACTATTGACCGACTATTCTTGAAGATTGCTTTAAATATTTTAAAGGATGTTAGGGGTGTCACAAGTTCGGCAATATTCAAAGAGCGCCTGCATCGGCCATGAATCCTATAATTAAACCTTGGCCATTCCGGGGATGGGCTATCGATCTCATCGGTCAGATTTATCCACCATCGAGCAAAGGACATAAATTTATACTTGTTGCTACCAATTATTTCACAAAATGGGTTGAAGCAGTTCCTTTGAAAAAGGTAACATCGGCTAGTATGATCGATTTTGTGAAAGAGCATATTGTTTACCGATTTGGTATTCCTCAAACTATCACTACCGATCAAGGTACTATGTTTACATCGGGAGAATTTGATGAGTTTGCTATTGGTATGGGGATTAAAGTTTTGAATTCTTCTCCTTATTATGCTCAAGCTAATGGTCAGGCTAAGGCTTTTAACAAAGGAATTAACGAACTCATTAAGCGCAAAATTAAAGAAAATCCTAAGCGATGGCATACAGTATTGAATGAGGCCCTGTGGTCATATCGGATGACATGTCATGGTGCAATCAAAGTAACGCCTTATCAGTTGGTATACAGACACGATGCAGTATTGCCTTGGGAAATTAAAACTGGCTCTAGGCGGACATTTTCTCAAGATCAACTGGCAGCCGATGACTATGATACTCTTATGAAAGATGAGTTAGAAGACATGGCAGGTCATCGGTTGAGGTCTTTAGTTAGCTTCGAAGAAACTAAGAAAAGGGTAGCTAGATGGTATGGCAATAAGGTGAAGGTAAAGGAGTTTGCCGATGGAGATCTGGTTTGGAAATTGATTTTACCGATTGGGACTAAAAGTTCAAGTTTGGCTAGTGGTCTCCTAATTGGGAGGGTCCTTATCGGATAAATCAATTTGTTCCTGGCAACACATATATTCTAGAAACCCTCGAAGGGGTTGTGTTTCGCAGAGCATTAAACGGAAAATATTTGAAAAAATATTACCCTAGTATCTGGATGGATGCATAAAAGTATAAGTGTCGATAATAGTCCTATCAGCCAAAATCAGACAAGGGTATCAGTGTTTCCTAAAGCACCAATGCAATAAACAGGATTTACAAATTTAGTAAAGATTGGATGGCCGATATTGCACGCAGGCGAATCTGATCGACTTCCTCTATCTCTTTGATATCTTCATCGGCGGCACCCTCCACTGGCCTAAGTTTTTTCTTCACTGCCAGGGCTTTGCCAGCTTGGATATCTCTTTCTTGCTGGAGAGCCTTGATAGCATCGGGTAACTGGCTTTCTTCCTGCTTGGCATGAGTTAGAGCTGTCTCGACTTCTTTCAACTCAGCTAGTAGAGCCATTCTCTTTGCCGATAAGACCAAGATTTTCTGCTTAAGTTCGGCACCCAAGGTCTTCAAACTGCCGATGTTCTTGTGCTTCTCATCGGCGGTCTGCTTCAATTGTAGCATCTCTTCTTTAAGTTGAGCCTGAGCGGCTCTATCGGCAATGCATTGAGCAGCCCTCTGATATTGGAGTTGTCGGCTTTCTAAGTGGGCTGCTAGGAAGAGTGCCTCTTCGATGTCAGCAGGGACCTAACCATGGATTGTTCTAAAAATTGCTTTTGCAGGGTCCGAATCATCTACCAACTGGGCGGTGTCTTACTGCAGCAAGTTCAGTAGAGCCTCCAGCTTGGACTTGACTTCTACCGAAATTGTCCCCAGTGTGAGTGAAGAGCTTGCCTCCTCTCCCTCATCGTCATAAACGTCGATGGTAAAGGAGAATAAACTGTCTGGAGAGTCTTGTTCCTGAAAGCAGAAAAGGGGTCAGTCGAGGACAAATATGAATATTATAAATCGGCTAGATCAGTCGGCTTACTTGCTTCAAGGTAATTTCTTGTCTTTGACTGGAGGAAGTAATCTGGAGTGTGCCATGTGAAGGATTGGCTGAGCTTGCCAATGGGATATCTTCAGCTTCAGGATTAATTAGTGCTAAGATTGATGACAATTCCTCTGTGGTCTCATCAGTGATTGGTCCTTGGGATACGACGGCCGATGATGTGCCCTATGCAGAAGGATCGACTGCTTGCTCAGTTGCATCGGCCGGTTCTAGTTGGCTCAAAGGTGCTAGATCAGGTGTTGGGATCAGTACGGACTTCTGTCGTTTTGGCTGTGCCTCGGTGTCTGTTGAAGCTTTGCGCTTTGTTTGGGCCTCAGCAACGGTTGGCTGGGGGGCATCGGCACTTGTTTGTTGTGAGGATTGGACATCTGGGACACTTGTCGATGTACCCGTTTGTTGCTGCAAGACAGGTGTAAGATATGATATTTAACAAGTTAAAATGTAGAATTGAAAAAATACCTCTGAGGGTTTGCCAGAGATGGTAGTGGTTGGTACAAGAGGAGTTGCCGATGATGATCCAGTTGTAGTTTTTGCGTCCTAAAAATTAGTGTTAGTATGGTCTAGGATTAGCATGGGTAGGAATAAATAAGGTTGTTACTTTGAACGCTTCTATCAGGGTCGCAGCGGCAGCCGATGGAGTGGCCCTAGTCTTAGCCAATTTTGGCTTGGTAGTGATTTTATTGGTACGGATTCTCTGATGAGTCAAAGCAGCCAGGGTAGGAGCATTGTAGCCGATCGGTGATATTAGGGATACAGGTCGAAGGTCAAAGGGTCTCCCACTCCTGCTCATGGATGGTGTTGGGTCATCGACCTATCACAAGAAAAAAAAAACTAGTGTTAAAAGAGACTTACTGCGTCATCAGGTATGACATGCTCAGGGTCGATCAAATGCTGACATGTATGAACAGATGCTGCAAATAATTGTCCCTTCCACTCTTGCCACCATAATTTATATGATTCAGTGATGAAAGAGGCTGGCACCCAGGTGGATAGATCAACATCAGTAGTATCGACATCAGGGGAGAGTCGCACTACCTTGCTCTAGTCTGATCCGCTAGTGATTGTTTCTCTCGGCTTAATGACATTGGCAAAGCAAAGTTTAATTGGCAGTTGTCCAAAGGCCAATTGACGTGATACTGCCGATGGATTGTAGAATTCATAGGTGATGTTGGTATTTTTCCCACTGCCGAATGTATTCACCGGGATTGCCCTAGGAGTAATTATGACCATCATAAGTTCATCATCTTTGTTCAAGGCATCATCGGTGAAATTGAAGAGAAGGGGGAATCTGGCTTCTTCGTTGATGTAGGGCATCCAGGCCCGATGATCATGGGAAAGACCATTGTAAAAGCTTTGGAAAATTTGGCCGATCTAATCTTCGTTGGCCTCTGTCCCAGGAAGAACTATTATGGCTTCACCAAATTTGAGGGGTGGGCGTGTTGCCGATTCTTCATCTCCAAGTTCATAATCTTCGGCGATATCTCGCGGGAATTGCTGAGCAAAGAAATCCCATTGCAAGCATTTGTGCATGTGGGAATTCAGCCACATGTTAATGAACCACCACAGGCCTCCTAAGTTGCCGATGGGTTCACCAAGAAGAAGCTTCTGAGACACTTGATGTAAGAGGTGATAAGTGGAGCTCAGGAGATATCGGCCAAGAGGGAACCTTACACCGTTGGCTAGTAGTTCAACTGCGGGGAGGTAAGCATTGGTTGGCCGTACCGATCGGCCACAGAAAATGAATTTTTCTAACCACATGTTTAGGAATGTGGCGTGTTCCCTGTGACCAACTGTCTCAGTCTTCATGTATTACTGAATATACCCTGTCCAACCACCGATGTTACGGGTATTCACCCTGTACTCAGGTTTTCTGCCATAAACGGAGGCATCATCGGTAGTTGAAATATCTAAGCCGGTGAGCATGTATACATCGGCAAGAGTGGGAGTAGCTGGACCGTGTCCAAACATGAAGGTATTTGTTGTGTCTGACCAGAAATAAGCGGCAGCAATCATCATCGACTCATTCTTCTGCATATCGGCAATAGATAGTTTGATGCATTGGTCTAGTTTTTGCTCTGCCCAGTACACTTGCATCGACCCAATTACCCTCAGATACCAATCTTTCCACCCCTTGGTAGTTTTAGGCCAAGATCGAAAGGTATCCTTCCATAAATTTAAAGAGAAATTCTAGGCTCTAAAGGGAATTCTGTTGGTCTCTGCATTGGTCAAATCGGTTGGATCTGGGTTGCCCATTGGGCCTAAGCATTGGATATGCGGCTGATTGGTTGGAATGACTAACTTGTTGCATAGTTCCTAAGTTTGGAGGATCAAAAGAACAGAGGAAAAGAGAAAGAAAATCACCAACTATATGAACTTGCAAGGGCAAAAGGGATTGCGGTAAAAGGGGATGAAGGAGAAACAAACTGCGGGGACATAGAAGTTGATTGCCATTATCTTAAGAAGGATGGAGACATGGCTGGAGACTCGAGGTTGCCGCTGGGGAAGGTTCTTGCTGATTGGGGTTGCACGGTTGTTCGTCGGGGTCACCGCCGAAGAGAGAGAATGTTGAAGGTTGGAGTCTAAGGGTAGAAGACGAGCATTTGGGAGAGATTTATTTATAGGCCAATTGGAATAGGGGCATTCTAGACTTATCTTTCTGCCGCGCGCATGTAGGTCAAGGTGGTTCAGATGGATATGGTAACTGTTTGCACGATAATCAAGGGATTTTGCAGGTGGTTTGATGGCAAGCAATCATGACTCGGAAGAAATCTTGGTACAGGATATTCTAGTTCCAAGATCAGCAGCGTCACTATGTTAAGTTATTGTCGATGGACTATTGTTTTTGTATCTTAACCATAATCGGAATGAGAGTGATTGAAGATTGTGCGATATTTACTGAGACGCGTGAATCACGGCCGGGTTTGATTAGATTTGGTGACCAATTATGTCATGCTTGGGGGACGATCTAAGATAATTGGGTAAAGGCAATCGTTGTCTGGAGTAAATTTTAGAATATTAATGATTTTATACTCCAAAATTGGGGGGCATGTGTTGACACCATTTTTGGCACGTGTCAAAATGATCAGAGTGGGCTAATCGGCAGAAGGAAAGTTATTATATTACGATGGTAGAAGGGTACCGATGAAGATCAGCTTGTGAGGATTGTTGCCGATGAATGGTGGTGACCGATGGAAAGGTTGTCGTTTGACTTAGACTTAGAGACATTGCTGGCAAGGTCGAAGATGTTATTGCCGATGCCGATGAAGGAAGATCTGAAGACTACTGCCGATGAAACTTGTGATGATGGAAAGCATGCCGATGGAGAGGAGGTCGATGAAAATTTCATCGTAATTAAGGTGGACAAGGAAATAGATAGGTGTTGATTTCCTTTTCTATTTTTATTAGAGTATGATTCATGTAAGAGTCACGTTTTTTCCTTAGATATGGACTCGGTGTCCTAGTCGTGTCTAGTTATGTTTCTTCAGGTTAGGGTATAAATATAGACCGAGGGACAATGTAAAAAAAGAATCAATATCAAACCAATTTTACTCCTATTTGCATCTACTTACTTTTCGGCGACTTCGTCAATTTGCATATTTTTCCTTTTACGAGTTCTCATCGATTCGACGAGCTGCATCGCTTCAGTGCGACCTTCGACGATCCTCGAGTTCCGTGTGAGTACCTCTTGGCCGTGGCTTCTGGGCGTATCGCTGTTGTCAGGACCAAAGTACTCGAATTTTCATCCTTGTCGATTAACAGGTCAAATCGACTGGCACGCTTTGGATATTGGATTGAGTATTAGCCCTTTGTGTTTGCAGATCCACTTTTGCATCAACAGTATTCAAACACACACATTATATTACATCACACGAATAGTTACACATATATGATACAAAGTCGCATCATACATGACAACTACTAAAATGATCACTACGCGGCAACTCATGCATTAGGGACTCAAAGCGATACTAGCGGTACTACTACTAGGGGTACAATATTTTACAATTAGATGTTATGACTCAGATTATTTTTCTACATGAACTGCATTTGTCAAGGTCCTGATACATGGCCTTGTTCTTTTCTTGGGCTAGCTGCTCATCTCGCAGCGCATAGAGCTCATGTGCATATCCATCATCATCATCCTGCCTAGAAAGAACTCATGAAGGCTCGCCATTCTTTGCTTCCCATGTGATCTTCTTGTTGTTGAAGTTGTCAGCAATGGATTCTCTAGTCTCCACCCTTTCACAATCAGAAAGTGACTCCTTGGAATGTATGCATTTAAATCATAGTGGGGGTGCTGTGGATCATATGCTGGTGCCTTACCCCGTGGGTCTACTTCTAATCCTAGGCTAGGGGCATGGTGAAGGTCATCTTTCCTTTCTTCGTCCTTCTTGCTGCTTCCTCTTGGGCGGACATTGCAGGATCTCAACCAGCTCTTGATGACAGAAATCCAACTTGTGTCTCAGAGTTGCCCTATGTTGAGTTGCTATGAATAAATCCAGTCTCACACTTCGTAGGTCAGCATCAATATCCTTAGCCTTAGCCATCGATCTCTTTAATTCTTGGTGCTGATCTTCATAGAGAGAGTCAAGAGCATGCAAATATCTGACTGTGGATACTGCAGTGTACTCTGGTGCTTTGGGGTCAACTCTCTCCAAGGCCCAAACTTTCTCACACCATGTTGGAGTAGTCTGATTTGGCATGGGAAAAAATATTGCAGGAGTGTGCTTAATGTCTTCCTCAAATATCTAGCAATATTCTATGAGAGCTTAGCGTCTGCTAGCTGGCATGTGTCAGATAATTCCCATCCAGTAGCTGGGATGTACCGAGTCTTGAATCCTGGGCATGATGGATGTTCTGGAATACGTAGGCGCACCTCACACTTGGGCACACCATCCTCCTGGTACTCACATCCATAGTACATAGGAGGCTCAGTGTAGCCAAGGAGCTGGAGTGTCTCCCAAAGGAGCTGCAGGAATCCTCTGACAGTCAGGCAGTCCGAATGAACCCAATTGTCCTCCATTTGCTGCAAAAATTTTAAAACACGGGTCAGAGAATTTTTGCAACCCAAATGAGAAGTAACAATATGGAAAGTTTGTCCTTTTATTATTATGCTTAGGGTTGTTATTATTACTATTATTATCATTATAATACGCGATCTGATCCTAGGGCTTCATCCTACGATCAAGCTCGGATTTGATGCCACTTTGTCAACCCCTCATTTTGAGAGTCCAGGTGCATCCGTATTTGCGCCAGGATCATGCACAAATACGCACAACATACACAGAAATGGTACACAGATATAAAGGAGCTTTATTGATATTAATTGTAAGGGTGTAGGGTCGAGATGGCGGACTAGAGGGGGGGTGAATAGTCCTTTCTAAAAATAATCGCGTCGGCAAACCGAAACAAATGCGGAATTAAAACTAT
This sequence comes from Saccharum officinarum, assembly GCA_020631735.1. NCBI lineage: Eukaryota > Viridiplantae > Streptophyta > Magnoliopsida > Poales > Poaceae > Saccharum > Saccharum officinarum. The sequence goes on along the minus strand of JAIWYO010004538.1, from coordinate 86,245 downwards.
CGGTCTAGCCAAGACTACACCCCTCTATCTAAGTTCACAAGCACCTCACAAAGATCGTAAATATGTAACTAAGGTGCTTTCCTTAGCAAGAGCTCTCCTAAACAATTCTAGAGCAAGGTCACACAAACCTATGCACTAGTACTTTAGCAAAGCCGGGGAGCTCCTACACAATTCTAGTAAGCAAAAGCACGAAGCCACCTATGCTCACTAGCAATGCTCAATAGCAAGGCAACTAATGCCAAACTAGAGAGCGCAAATTACTTAGCTACACAAACTAAGCAATATGACTAACAAGGTTACACAAACCAAATTAGCCACGCAACGGGAGCTACTTCTGTGCTACACAAGCAAGAAGGTAACTAGCTAACTACACAAGCAAACTAGTTACAAGAGCAACTACACAAGCACAAATATATGAATGTAAATACAAGCTTGTGAATCGAAAGCAAACCACCGAGAAGATGTACACAATGTTGACACGGCGGTTTTTCACCGAGGTTCACTTGGTTGCCACCAAGCTAGTCCCCGTTGTGGCGATACACCCACTTGATGGATCACGAGCTAATTGACTATCAAGAGTCAAACCCTCAGCGGGTGCCGCACATCCACTCTCAAGATGGGGATCCTCCAAGCCACGAGCTTTACTAGAGTTGCTCTTCGCGATCCCCGCGGGGTGAGCACAATCCCCCTCACAAATCCTCCTCCGGAGCCACGCACAATCTCCACGCGTGCTTCAACGGAGTCGCAAGCCACCAAGCCGTCTAGGAGGTGGCAACCTCCAAGAGTAACAAGCACCACCGGCTTGCAACACGATCACCTAGTGCCACTCTATGCAATCCTCTCGATGCAACGCACTAGAATCGCTCTCTCACTCGATCCGATGAACACTATCAAGCATGAGTGAGTTAGAGGGCTTCCAAGCACTACCACATAAGCCACCAAGGCCAAAGTGTGCTCAGCTGCCGGCTAAGACCGGCCAATGGGCTATTTATAAGCCCCTCCACAAAAATAGCCGTTGTACCCCTTCACTGGGCACAACACGCGTTGACCGGACGCTCCGGTCACACTGACCGGACGCGCCGGTCACGCAACGGCTTTTTCGCGAACCACCGACCGGACGCGCTGGTCCGACTGACCGGACGCGCCGATCACACAACGGTTATTTCGCGAAGCAACGACCGGACGCGCCGATCACAACGACCGGACGCGCCGGTCACGACCGGACGCACCGGTCCCGTGACTGACCGGACGCGCCAGTCAGCACTGAGTCGCGCAAAACAAACCAGCGACCGGACGCGCTGAAGAACTGACCGGACGCCACAGTGCCCGCGTCCGGTCGGAGTCCAGTAAGCTCCCTGGACGACCGGACGCGTCCGGTCGCCTGTGACCTGACGCGCCTCGCGTCCGATCAAACAACTGAAAAACGCGCAGACACTGGACACTGACCGGACGCGTCCGGTCACACCGTGACCGCGTCCGGTGCAGCGTCCGGTCACCATTGTGACCTCCGTTCGCTTCCGTTTCTTTTTCCGACTTCCGGCGTAGTGGAAAATAGGCATTTCATATCCCCGAAATCGCCTGAATCCCGCGCTCGCACGCTCGGCGGGAGGGAGAGAAGACCCCAAACCCTCTCTACCGCTCAAACTCCAACGCCGTCATAAATGTGCTAACATCACTAAGTGATCATCACCATGTGCATGTGTGTTAGCATTTTCACAATCATTTTTCGAGGCGTTAACCACTCAACTTGCCACGCCACTCGATCCTAGCAACGATGCAGTGTTATATCACTCGAGTGGCACTAGATGACCGATATGCAAACAAGTTTGCCCCTCTTAATAGTACGGCCATCTATCCTAAACCCGGTCATCAACTTCTCTACACACCTATGACCGGTGAAATAGAAATGCCCTAGGTTATACCTTTGCCTTGCGCATTCCACTCCATCTCCTCCGACGTTGATGCAACACATGCACCAACCATATCACAAATGATATGATCCACTTCATATCATCATGTGACCTTGGTCCATCGATCTTGACCTCACTTGCTCTTCACCTTTGCATCGGTCCATCGGCGCCAAGTCATGCTCAAGCTTCACCGTCACACGCGGTCCCTCACTCCAAAGCCTCTGACTTGCCCTTCACACATGCAACCGGTCCGTCGAGCCAAGCCTCATCTTGATCTTCGCCACCTTGGTCACATGACTCCATGTCATGTCTCATATGCAATGAGCTCCTTCATGACACCATCACATGTGGACTAATCTCCTGTGTATCTCACATAACCACATATTAGTCCACCTAAGTTGTCACTCAATTACCAAAACCAAACAAGGACCTTTCAATCTCCCCCTTTTTGGTAATTGATGACAACTCTACAAAGATATGGAAATTAAGTTCTTTTGGATTTTATGCCACTTATCCAGCGTTTAAGCTCTGTGTTAGGATTTGGATAAGCACCATAAAATCCGACTTGGTAGTGATAACTCCCTCTACATATGTGCTCAAATGGTTTGGTTTCAAGCTCACACATATGCTTGAATATGAAATTTGTGGGAGGGTTAGCACTACTAAGTGATGCTAAGGTGTATAGAATAAACCTTTGTAGCTTGATACCAATTAGTGACTTGATACGATTTGAAAAACACAAGTTTGCCATCATCCTTAGCATCATGAATAGCTAGACATAAAAAATACTAGAAACCCCGTGAGATCAACATTATAAGCAAGGTTCTAGTACCACGTGTAGAAATACAAGTCTAGCTATCATCCTATGCATGCTAGTTATCATATCATCATTCAAGTTCTATAACTAGCATACAACACACAAGCATGCATGTTAAATAAAAACTTATGCAATGCTAGCAAGCACATGAATATGCACAAGTCAAATGCAACCAATCAATGTTCATGAGCTTGCTCCCCCTACTTGTGTGCTTCTCTTGTCCAAGAATTTTGATCCTTCTCTTTTCTTCATTGTTGCTCCCTCTTTGTCCATTTCCATGTCCAAACCCCATCTTCTCATGATGTCCCCAAACCCTAAACCCCTCTCTTGGTGCATTGACATATCTTTGTTCCAACTTCTCCCCCTTTGTCATCAATTTCCATAAAGGGTGTATTTCTCATTGATACAAAGGCTTGCATTTGGGGTAGATGGTTGAGACTTGAATATTGCGTTGTTTGATGGACATCACCGCACATGTTGGAATGACATTACTTGTATGTTGCTCTTGAGATACCACTAAGGATCTTTGACCTTGATACCATTAGGTGGGGCTCCTCCCCCTATGTCATAGCATGGGTCATTCACTTGATAATCTTGAGCTCTTGTGTGTGAGGGAACTTTCTTCATTTGATGATCACTTAAACTTGAGGATCACTTGTGGAACCACGGTCTTGTATAAATGATATCATGTGTAGAAATACCACGAATAAATGTGTGATACCAATTTGAAGAATCCTCTATCATGGAACCACTTGTAGGATTTGTCAATATGATCTTTTCTTGAACATTTGCTATCTTTATGAGCACCACTTATAGGATATTACTTGTAGATCATGATCTAGACACCACTTGTAAATACCAATTGAAGAAATATTTTGAGTCTAGATACCATTTAAAAACACCCTAGATATCCATTTGCATTGTTGTCTGTGCTTGTACCCATATCATTGTCATGAGCTTCTGGTATGACTTGAACTAAGTTGATTTGCCTAAGATTCTAAGTCCGGTTTGATCCAATGACAAGCTTCTTCACTTCTCATACTAAGGGTTATCTTGCCAATGTTGTACTTGTCACTTGTTAGCAATCCAAACTAGATCAAGTACTTGGGTTCACTAGCTCATGAACAAATTCATACACATACCACTAGATCATTTAAACAATTCAAGCAATAGTGGTAGGCTATGAATTTAAATATTTCATTTGTTATGCATGATCCTAGTAAGCATGTACTATATGCACTAATCATATACTAGTACGGGATGAAATGATCATGCACATTGCAATGATACCTTTGTTATGTTGGAGTAGAGGATAGTCACATAGATTCCAATTCATTACTCCAATAGCAATGTGAAGTCCAATTTATAAGCTTGGTGAAGACCAATCATTATAAAGAAATCTATTCTTCACCCATATGAAATGAGAACCACTAATAATCAAGTGCATTATCTCTTGTTGTGGTTGGCTTGCTTTTTCTCTTTGATCAATGCTTGCATGAGAGAAGTACTTATGATACCAATTTTATAACCATGACTAGCTCTCTTTTGGGTGTTGCTTGCTTTTCTTGATCAACCCTATTAATTGCTTCAATTAAGCATCTCAAATGTCCCTTGAATTCATCACTTCCATGTTAGCCTTCCAAGCCGGTGCTCGGTTTACCCACCCATGGGCGGCAAGCCCCCTCAGCAGGGAGAAGTGACCTCTCTCCAAAGAACCATCCTTGACACTTACTTGAATTGCCTTTGATTGATTGATCTATGGACTTAACTTGATGAGTAACCTTGAATTATTCTTTAAGTCCTTTTCTTTCTACTAAATGATCTCCAATCATTACTAGAACTTGAACCTCATCTTCATCTTGAGTTTGATCTTCATTTTCAAATTTGAGTACCAAATTTGTACACTAAGTACATTCCTCAATCAATGCCCTTGTACTCATTTCTTGTCATGCTTCTAGATCAATTCAAAACCAAACTTAGGTGCCTCAGACACTTATAAATATGTTTCCAACTTGAGGACCTTTCACTTAAAGTGACTCTAGATCAATCCAATAATTGTCACTTTTCTGGCAGATTCTGTACCCTTCAAGGAATAATTCATATCTCCCAATATACAGATCCAAATGCCATAAAATTTGGTGGAGATGTGATTCACTAAGTCATCTAGCAGCTGTAAAAATTTGAGATTCATTTGACATATAGATTGCTACCAGATTTCAAATCTTCCACCACTGCTATATGCTGAAAACTGCTGCACTATAGCTGACAAGATGTACTCCAAAGCCGAAGCATCTCTTATCCAATTCTCATGAAATTTGTACAGCATCTTATAACATAAGTCTAGAGCATGTATGCCAAATTTCAAGCCAATCCAATATGATTTAGTCACTCAAACTCAGACTTGATCTCACCTAGCTCAGATTTTCAACTTTGGACAGATTTCAATACATTGAGCAATACTTCATCAAATATGAATCAAACTTGAAACTAACTTGTTTGAATACTTTCACAAGACATATATCCATCCAATCCACTTACTAAATGTCATCTCATGAATTTATCCAACACAAATCAATTCAAACTTGATTACTTAAGCATTTAATCCATTCAAACATCTCATAGCAAGCAACATTGCATATATATCCAATTCAATCAACTCATATGCACCCAAGTGAAATGATCAACAAGAGATATACCTTGGTTAGCTCATGATCATCCAATAGCAAGCTTTTAACTTGAATATTTGCAAGCCATGAAATATATCCAATAAGTCACCACAATCTTGAATGTTGCACTTGTATGTTGTAGTATTTGGACTCCACTTATTTTGACTTGGCATTGGGATTGGATATGCATTGAGCTTCATAACTTGACTCAATATTTGATGAACAAAATGAAACCAATTGAATTAAGCCTCCAATGCCGATGGTACCTACAAATAATCATCCACTCTTTGATGGTACCCAAACAAGTTTGGGTCCTCTCAAGTTAGGAGCAACATACTTAGGCAAAGCCTTAGTATGGGTAGCGGGATGTTTTGCAATTCTAACCAATGAGGTACCATTGCCATCCTTTCTAAGCATATTAGTATTATCAATTGAAATAGGCTTAGAATTTTTACCTAGGGGACATGAATGAGCCATGTGTCCCCTTTCCCGGCATGAGTAGCACATTCTCTTTGCTTGAGCCTTTTCTTCCTTGCTCATGTTGTGCTTCCCATTGCCTAGCCTCTCATGAGTTGCTTGAGCCTTCTTCTCAAGCTTGGTAGGACACCCCGAGGCAAAGTGTCCCATATCTCTACACTTGAAGCACTTGATGTGAGCATGTACTTTCTTCTCATCTTGATTCTTGCTCATCATCTTGGCATCTTGGATTTGCATTGGATGCCTTGCTCTACCACCCCTTCTTGTTTTCTTCTTCTTCTTCATCAAGTCATCATCATCTTCATGGTTGATCTTGGCTTGAGCTTGGGGCTTTGATTTTGGCTTAACTTGAGACTTCTTGGTAGGGCAACACTTGGCAATATGTCCCACTTCATGGCATCGGTAGCACATGAGTTGGGATAGCTTCTTTGCATCTTGCTTCTTCATAATCTTGCCCTTGCTCTTGTTGTAGCCAATACCACTCTTATCACCATATCTTCTTTGATTGGTCATGATATGCTCAATGGCGATTTTAGAGTTGTAGCACCTCTCTAACTTGTTGCTCAATTTCTTCACTTCACTTTTGAGCTCATTGTTCTCCTTCAAAATGTTAGTCTCACAAGATATAGAAGTAGAACAAGCATATATATGTGAAGAACATGGCATATCTAATAAGTCATCACAAGAGGTGGATACATGCTTTCTCCCTACATCACATGGGTTAGTCACATTTTGCAATTGATCATTTGATCCATGTGATGAGCTCTCATTATTTTTAATTTTCTTTAACAACATCTTAAAGAGAGAAGCATGTTCTTGTGCCAAATTATCATGAGCAACACTAAGTTCCTCATGAGTCAATTTTAGCTCCTCATGTGAACAAGTAGTAACATAAAGTAGATGCTTTTGTTGTTCACATGTGGTTTTTAGAAATGAGTTTTCATTTTCCAATTTCATGGTTTTAGCTTTCTCATTTTCTAAAGACATGTTCATGCTAGCAAGTCTACTAACAAGCTCATCATATGAATCAACATGATCAATCACATTATCATTTGATACCTTTGTGTCACCTAGTGACATGAAGCAATGTGATGTAGTGGATGGGCTTGTAGTAGCATCATCAAGGCCCGAGCATGAACCAATGTTGTCACCATCAAGTGTGCTTGGGGTAGAAACATCACTTGCAACACTTGATGCATTATCACCATCCTTGTCAAGTGAACTTGTGGTAGATCGATCATCATCATCACTTGACCATGAGGTGGAGCAATCCTCCACAACCATCGTGTTGTGGTCATGCTCAACATCATCATGTGCAACCTCCTTGGACTTGACATCATCGTCATCATTGGTGATAGCTCCATACTTTTCATTGAGATAGGCCCATATCTCATGAGCGGATTTGAGGTCCATGATCTTACCAAAGATGCTATCATCCAAAGATCTATACATGATGTTAGTAGCTTGGATGTCAAGATCTAGGCATTTCTCTTGTGCTTGAGTTAGATTATCTTCATCCAACACATGAGAAAAGCCTACATCTACCATCCACCACATTTGAGGGCAAATAAACTTAAAATTACATATCATCCAATTTTTCCACCGTGCAAAGTGTGTGCCATCAAACATGTGAGGACAATCAACATCTAGTCCATATTCCGCCATCCTCTCGGGTCGGTGAAGACCACAAATGAGAGACCGTGCTCTGATACCAATTGTAGGGTCGAGATGGCGGACTAGAGGGGGGGTGAATAGTCCTTTCTAAAAATAATCGCGTCGGCAAACCGAAACAAATGCGGAATTAAAACTATCGGTCTAGCCAAGACTACACCCCTCTATCTAAGTTCACAAGCACCTCACAAAGATCGTAAATATGTAACTAAGGTGCTTTCCTTAGCAAGAGCTCTCCTAAACAATTCTAGAGCAAGGTCACACAAACCTATGCACTAGTACTTTAGCAAAGCCGGGGAGCTCCTACACAATTCTAGTAAGCAAAAGCACGAAGCCACCTATGCTCACTAGCAATGCTCAATAGCAAGGCAACTAATGCCAAACTAGAGAGCGCAAATTACTTAGCTACACAAACTAAGCAATATGACTAACAAGGTTACACAAACCAAATTAGCCACGCAACGGGAGCTACTTCTGTGCTACACAAGCAAGAAGGTAACTAGCTAACTACACAAGCAAACTAGTTACAAGAGCAACTACACAAGCACAAATATATGAATGTAAATACAAGCTTGTGAATCGAAAGCAAACCACCGAGAAGATGTACACAATGTTGACACGGCGGTTTTTCACCGAGGTTCACTTGGTTGCCACCAAGCTAGTCCCCGTTGTGGCGATACACCCACTTGATGGATCACGAGCTAATTGACTATCAAGAGTCAAACCCTCAGCGGGTGCCGCACATCCACTCTCAAGATGGGGATCCTCCAAGCCACGAGCTTTACTAGAGTTGCTCTTCGCGATCCCCGCGGGGTGAGCACAATCCCCCTCACAAATCCTCCTCCGGAGCCACGCACAATCTCCACGCGTGCTTCAACGGAGTCGCAAGCCACCAAGCCGTCTAGGAGGTGGCAACCTCCAAGAGTAACAAGCACCACCGGCTTGCAACACGATCACCTAGTGCCACTCTATGCAATCCTCTCGATGCAACGCACTAGAATCGCTCTCTCACTCGATCCGATGAACACTATCAAGCATGAGTGAGTTAGAGGGCTTCCAAGCACTACCACATAAGCCACCAAGGCCAAAGTGTGCTCAGCTGCCGGCTAAGACCGGCCAATGGGCTATTTATAAGCCCCTCCACAAAAATAGCCGTTGTACCCCTTCACTGGGCACAACACGCGTTGACCGGACGCTCCGGTCACACTGACCGGACGCGCCGGTCACGCAACGGCTTTTTCGCGAACCACCGACCGGACGCGCTGGTCCGACTGACCGGACGCGCCGATCACACAACGGTTATTTCGCGAAGCAACGACCGGACGCGCCGATCACAACGACCGGACGCGCCGGTCACGACCGGACGCACCGGTCCCGTGACTGACCGGACGCGCCGGTCAGCACTGAGTCGCGCAAAACAAACCAGCGACCGGACGCGCTGAAGAACTGACCGGACGCCACAGTGCCCGCGTCCGGTCGGAGTCCAGTAAGCTCCCTGGACGACCGGACGCGTCCGGTCGCCTGTGACCTGACGCGCCTCGCGTCCGATCAAACAACTGAAAAACGCGCAGACACTGGACACTGACCGGACGCGTCCGGTCACACCGTGACCGCGTCCGGTGCAGCGTCCGGTCACCATTGTGACCTCCGTTCGCTTCCGTTTCTTTTTCCGACTTCCGGCGTAGTGGAAAATAGGCATTTCATATCCCCGAAATCGCCTGAATCCCGCGCTCGCACGCTCGGCGGGAGGGAGAGAAGACCCCAAACCCTCTCTACCGCTCAAACTCCAACGCCGTCGTAAATGTGCTAACATCACTAAGTGATCATCACCATGTGCATGTGTGTTAGCATTTTCACAATCATTTTTCGAGGCGTTAACCACTCAACTTGCCACGCCACTCGATCCTAGCAACGATGCAGTGTTATATCACTCGAGTGGCACTAGATGACCGATATGCAAACAAGTTTGCCCCTCTTAATAGTACGGCCATCTATCCTAAACCCGGTCATCAACTTCTCTACACACCTATGACCGGTGAAATGGAAATGCCCTAGGTTATACCTTTGCCTTGCGCATTCCACTCCATCTCCTCCGACGTTGATGCAACACATGCACCAACCATATCACAAATGATATGATCCACTTCATATCATCATGTGACCTTGGTCCATCGATCTTGACCTCACTTGCTCTTCACCTTTGCATCGGTCCATCGGCGCCAAGTCATGCTCAAGCTTCACCGTCACACGCGGTCCCTCACTCCAAAGCCTCTGACTTGCCCTTCACACATGCAACCGGTCCGTCGAGCCAAGCCTCATCTTGATCTTCGCCACCTTGGTCACATGACTCCATGTCATGTCTCATATGCAATGAGCTCCTTCATGACACCATCACATGTGGACTAATCTCCTGTGTATCTCACATAACCACATATTAGTCCACCTAAGTTGTCACTCAATTACCAAAACCAAACAAGGACCTTTCAAAGGGTCTTACATGAACAGTTCGATTGGCATAGCCATAGGCATTACATACTAGCGGAATACTACTGCCATGAAGCAGCATTTTATTGTAGCATGGTGGTCTCTAAAACAATGGTATTTTACAGCGTATCGATACTCTATTCCACAGGCATGCTTAAGCGCGATCAAAACCCTAGCTTCTAAGTTTCCTTCCTACGATGTGCAATCCTCGTGTGACTCCTAGTCCTCGTGGTTCACCTCCTCATCGTAGTCGCGGTCCTCCTCGCGGTCAAAATCTGTGAGTCAACAATGGGCGAGTACATACGTACTCAACAAGCCCTAACCATAGGGTTGGTGGAGTAGATGGTGGAGGCTATATGTGGAGGTAGAAATGGTGGGTGGCATGATTAAATTATAGGTGGGTTGGGCCCTAGGAGAGCATTACCATTCTCGCCAGTTCCTGAGTTATTATCTAATTTTAAATAATCAGATTCACATAGTTTCATTGCACATAAAATAAATTCTAACCATAAGTGATCTCATCCCAGCGGTTGCCCATTCCAAGGATGTGGCTATTCGAATAGATTGAATACACTCTGTAGAGGGTGTACACTTTTCCCCACACGATAGGTACAATCCCTTCCATGATCAGTGGATAGAATAGACCTAACGAGACCCCATACCCAAAAGTATGCGACCTTAGATTCCCATATAACTCTACTACGGCATCTCAGTGGTTAGAAATACAACTAAACTTTAGATGATCACATGACATCCAATCTAAATAGAATCCGAATGATACCACCACTAGTAGAGAACAAACTTTCGGTTCGAGCCTTTAGTCCCGGCCATTTTTGGGCCCAGGACTAAATAAAGTATTTGTCCTGGTTGGACATACCAACCAGGAGGAAAGTCCCCTACCCAATGGCTAGAGGCGCAGCTTTTGCAGGAGTGGAGAAGGATGAGACCTTTAGTCCCGGTTGGTATGTCCAACTAGGACTAAAGGTCGCCTTCCAGTCCTAGTTGGAGCCACCAGCCATGGCTAATGCTTTAATACTGGTTGGTGGATCCAACCGGGATTAGAAGCCCACCTATAGTCCGGGTTTGATCCACAAATCGGGACTACAGGTCCTGGCATATATACTCTCTCTCCTTCTTCCTCCCCCAGCCCGAGCCATTTCAAGCTCTATGTTTTTGCTTGTTGACCTCCTGTGTTCTTGCTCGTCGCAGGCTACCATTTCAACACTTCATCCGATTCCTCAATCCATTTTTGGTTCTAAAAGGTTAGGCGCTTCATCCTCTCATGTTTCATCACTAACATGGCTCATTTTGTGGTCTAGAAATAGAGAAATTTGTGGTTTTTTAGATTGTAAATGATGGTGGATTTTTTTATTTATATACCATTTGAGCTCGAAATCACATGATAGTTTGAATATGAAGATGAAGGAAGCTTCTAGTAGTTCATCTAGACTAGTATGCACCTTTCATTGCCTCATTTCATGGTCTTGAAATAGAGAAATTTTTTGTTTTATAGATTAGGAATAATGGTGGATATTTTTTATTTAATTTATATGCCATTTGAGCTCAAAATCACTTGATAGTTTGCATATTTGGATGAAGGAAGCTTATAGTAGTTCATCAAAACTAGTATGCACCTTGCATTGCTAGTATACATAGCTTTAAATAGAGAAATTTATGATTTTTATAGTAGTTGATGAAAATGAGTATAGTGAGTAGATGGCGACCGCTTCCGGTTCCTTGGGCTCCATGGAGTTTGTAAGCAACTGAGGCCGGCTCCCTCTCGTTCCGTGTGGCAAGTGTGAGAAGAGGATTCTGTTGGAGTACCAAGTGAAGAAGGAGTGTCCTAACAAGGGTCGTATCTTCTACATATGTACGGATCGCAATGTGAGTTGTTTTTTGTCTTGTTTGTTTATGGTTTGTAGCCATTTTTTTGTGATGATTTTGATTAATGTTCTTCTCATTTGGTGTTGTAATTTCAGTGGGATGGCACTAGATCATGTAGCGGTTGGTACTGGAAGGAAGAGTATGTTACACATGTCAAAAAATATCTTGTAGAGCAGGCGGCTAAGGCAGCTAAGCAGGCTGATGAGAGTGCAGGTGTGGATGATGAGGCAGTGAGCCAGTAGAAGAAGTCCATTGATGATCTGTCTGTTTTAGTTGGAATTGGTTGCGAAATCCTTCTTCTGCCTAAGTGCATTGTAACTTAGTTTGTTTAGTGCTATTTAGGATTGTCTACATTGTATCAAGGCTTTAATAAATTCATGTTCGAGAGTGAATGAAACAGTTGTGTGGTATAAGATATTAATTAATTATGTTGATTTTTAGATATTTTGGATCTTTTAATTAACTACTAACCATGCATGTTGTATAATATGGGTTATTTCAAGTTTCTGATACGGTGTACGTCCTATAATGCAAATGAACCGATAACGGATGTACAACGCTGACCGATGCTCCCTAGAGTTCATTAGGGTGTGCATGAATTCTTAAATGTGGCCAAGGCAAACACGCAGAATGGTTTTATGTGCTGCCCATGTGCTCTATGTAAGAATGAGAGGGATTATTCTTGCCCAAAGACAATTCATGGACACCTATTCACGTCTAGTTTCATGCCAAACTATATTTGTTGGACTAAGCATGGAGAAAGAGGTGTTATAATGGAAGAATATGAAGAAGAAGAAGAAGGGGATGATGACAACATGATTTTTCATGGTTTTGCTGAATACGGTGCCTTTGATGATACTGTAATGGCGGAAGCTGAAGAAGAGGTAGCTGTTAAAAAAGAGGTAGAGCCCGTTGATGATCTTAGTCAGGCCATCCTTGATGCATAGAGAGAATGCGAAAGTGATAAGGAGAAGATCAAGTTCGAGCGCATGCTAGAGGATCATAGAAAATTGCTAGAGGATCAAGTTCTAAGTGCCTCTCCAACACTAAATGGCACTTAGAACTAGTTCGTCCTTAACCTTGTTGCCAATCCTTTGAAAACCGAAATGATTTTCATCGATAGGGGCATGAAAACTATATTGCCCAAAGAATCACCATTACCATGACCTAACTTATCAAAGTTTCTGTAAAACACACATTAGTCATAGTAATTTTCATCGTCATCAATCATCGAAACCCAACTAGGGGCCTAGATGCTTTCAGTCATGTTGTGCGGCGCTTGGCTGTGGTGGCTCACACTGCAATGCATTTTGTTTATATAGGCGGACAAATTGTTCTACCACCTCTACAAATGATCTTTTGGTGGAAAGGGATTTTCTAGTCTCTAGAATTCATTTTCAAAGTTAGGCCTCTTTAGAGGGCTATCTCTGTAAATGAGATCATGTGTAGTGGTGGCCCTCCTAAGAAGTCTATCTCTGGAAAGCCCTACCCCAAGGATACCACACTCAATCCTATCTCCCTCAGATCCTCACCGACAGGCACCACACTCTCCCTCCTAGTGCGTGCCCTCTCTTTTGTCTCCCCCAATCCAACTCTTCTACTGTGTTGTCAAAAAAAACTTTTCTACTACCGATCCAAGCCCTCTCCCGGATGGTGTGCTAAGGAAGCCACCTACCACCACATGGAGGAGATTGTTCAACATTTCATGAAGGAGGCAGGCCAAAAGTGCAAAATAGAGGTCACCCGATGGCACCGTGGAGGAGTCAGCCATTTGTTTAGGGAGTAGCCATTTGCTGAGGAAGTCGTGGGGACGAGGCCGCCTGCATGTGGCTGCACAGACAAGGTCACTCAACAACATGAGGACGATGCCACATGCTGGCTAGGGGTCGAGTAGAGGAGGCCCTTCGCTGGCCAAGGATGACTCATGGAGGTGGAGGCCCGCCATGGAAGGATGGTGATTGGAGGTGGTGGACCAGCAGAGGGCTTGACCATGGGTACAGGAGAGGGTATCCACCGAGTGCTTGTGCAGGAGACCAAGTGGATCCACCGCATCTATGCCTGCATCCCCCCCTTTGCCTCCTCATCAGATCTGGACAAACTCAAGCGAATGTGGTGATGGTGTTGAGCAGGTCAGTTCCTCCTTGCTCTCCGTGTTTGTTGTTTTGGGATTTTTATGGGTTCAATTGGAATGGGTGTAGGGTCATGATAGGGGAGACGACACTACTACGGAGACACTTTGTAGAGGTTGCTGGGCCAGCTGCTTCTATACATAGGTTGCTAGAAATAAGCAATTTGTAGAGGTAGCTGTCCAACCACCTCTAGAAATGGGATTTGTAGAGAGGCTAGAAACATGAGCTGTCTCTAGAAATGAACATTCTAGAGGTGGCCTGTAATATAGTCGCCTCTAGAAATCATTATTCAGGAATCATAAATCAGCCCAAAAGAATAGCAATTTCATTTAATCTCGGGACAAGTCATGTGATTTTTCATACGAAATACATGCACGTGCGGCTATGGAGGCTCATACCTGAGACCTAAGGCCTTGGGCGTTCCTCTCCTAACCACTAGACCCCAATGTCACTTGTGACTAAAGGGCACAAATATTCTTCTTGTATTCACTTTACCGAATTTCAAAATGAGTATTTGTAACCCTAAACGAATTCCAATGAAAAATATTTCAGCTGCAAAGTTGTAGATATCGATGAGTACTACAACTTTGGTTTTGGTCATTTCTCCATCCAAGGTCATTTGAAAATTTGAATTTCAAATATGAGAAATTCAAACACAATTTTTCTTGGATAGATGATTTCAAATGAAAAAGTTGCAAACTATAGAGTCGTACATGTCTACGAGATCTACAACTTTAGATTTTGTCGTTTCTCCATCCGAGGTTCTTTGAAAATTTTGAATTTCAAGTTGTGAGGACTTCAAACTAAATTTTGGGACCACAAATTATTTGAAACAAAAAGATTCTCAACTATAATGGTTTATATCTTTTCAAGACCTATAACTTTGGTTTTGGTCATTTCTCTATCCAAGATCATTTGTAAAACTCTAAAAACTTCAATTTTAAAAACGTGAGAACTTCAATTCAAACAGAATTTGCGGTATCTAAATGATTTCAATTGAAAAAATTATTAACTATAAAGTTGTAGATCTCTTCGAGTTATACAACTATGATATAAATTTTGTCTTCATCCGACTTTGCTTAAAAGGTTATGAATTTTACTATGCTGCATCTATTTTTTAGAGACGGCTCTTGATCTAGCCGCCTCTAAAAATGGATTTCTAGAGATGGCTCTAGATCTAGATGCCTCTAAAATTGAATTCTAGTGGTGGCTAGATCTAGAGCTGCCTCTAAAGATAGGTGCATTTTTGCAGACGGCTAAAAATACCAGCCACCTCTAAAAATAGATTTCTTGAGGCGGCTCATTTTGCAAAATCATTTTTCGATGCAGATTTTGCCACGTCTAAAAAAAGGCCTCCGTTGCTAAAAGTAGTTTTTGTAGTAGTTCTATAGGCTGCGACTTTGCAACATGTAGGAGGCCTTGCACACCAATGTTCATCTCGATGCTTCCATGGCTTGAGGTTGACTATGGTGCAAGGACCACTACACCACAGTGGAAGATGGCAAGGGCACCAACGGTATCGGCAGCAATGGAGAGGCTGAGGCTGGCACCAGCTATTTTGTTGTTGTTTTGGAATTATTTCTATAGGCAGGCATCTAATCGAGTCAGCGTCTATGAAAGGTCCAAATAGGCTAGAGGGGGGTGAATAGCCTAATTAAAACTTCTACAAGATTTACTTAACCACAAGTGTTAGTACAAAAGATGGCGAAGCAAAATGCACTAGCTCTAACTAATTAAGCAAGCCACCTACATAAGTCTAGTACAAGGATATCCACTAAACACAACAACAACTACAAGCTAGAAACAAGGAGTAACGTGAGAGAAGAGCTTTGAGTGATTATACCGCCGTGTAGAGATGAGAAGAACCAATCAATCAATCACACAAGAGAAATCCTCGGGAAGAGAACGACACAAGAATTTATCCCGAGGTTCACTTGCTTCCCGGCAAGCTACTCCCCGTTGTGGTGATACACCCACTTGTCGGTTCGCGAGCTAATCGACTATCAAGAGTCGAGCCCTCGGCAGGTGCCGTACAACCGCACACAAGATGGGGATCCTCTAAGCCACGAGCTCCACTAGAGTATCCAATTCGTGAACTCCCACGGGGAAGGATCAAGAACCCCTTACAATACTTGGTGAGGGCTCCAACAATCTCCAATTGCGAGCTCAATCACCTCCACTGCTCCAAGCCGTCTACCACGTCGGGAAACATGGAAGAGTAACAAGAAATCCGTAGCAACTCGAAGATCAAGTGCCTCTAGAATGCAACTCTCAAGAAATGCACTTAAATCTCACTCAATCTCACTCAAGATGTGCAATCAAGCAAAGAGATGAGTGGAGGGGTTGTTCTTTAGCTCAAAGGATATCTCAAGGTCTCAAATGTGCAAGCTCGTACCCCCCAAACCCGGCCACCGTCTATTTATAGCGAAGGGGTAAGCAACTAGCCGTTACCAGACAACGCTGTGAAAAACGTGATGACCGGACGCACCGGTCAGGGTGACCGGATGCGTCTGGTCACTACAGGACAAGCAGCAACAGTGCATGTTAGATAGAGTCGTTGCAGTGACCGGACGCGCTTCACCAAATGACCAGACGCGCTGCACCCGGCGTCCGATCAGAGTCTAGAGAGCTCCCCGCGTGATCGGACGTGTCCGATCGCATGTCACCGGACACGCCGCGCATCCGATCAGCTCCACACCACGCTCTGCTCCTCTGGGTGTCCGACCGGACGCTCTGATCCCGGGGACCCTCGGACGCGCTGGTCGCGCACCTTTCCTCTGCGCCCAGGTGAACTGACCGGACGTGCTGGTCAGGCCAGACCAGCGTCCGGTCACAAACCCTAGGTGCGCTCCACCTCTGCCCTCGACTTGAGCTGACCAGACGCGCAGGTCTACCCCTGGACCGCATCCGGTCCAGCGTTCGGTCACTGTTTTTCAGTGAGAAACACACCGGACTTACGCCTCCGTTTCTCCACCTCCGGCGCAGTAGAAAACAGGCGTTTCACTTCCCCAAAAAGCGTCGAATCCTGCCTTGCAAGCTTGGCGGGAGGGAGAGAGGAACCCAAACCCCTCGCAAGCGCCGAATCCTGCCTTCACAAAAGTGCTAACACCACCAAGTGTTCACCACCATGTGCATGTGTGTTAGCATTTCACAAATATTTTTCAAGGCGTTATGTTAGCTCTCTACTAGATCCTAATGCATATGCTCAAGACATTGATCTAGTGGCACTTGATTCCTGAGCTAACCGTGATTGCCCCTCTTGATAGTCCACTATGTATGCTAAACCCGGTCAATCACTTCTCTACTCATCTTAGACCGGCAAAAGAAAAACCCTATGGTTATACCTTTGCCTTGCGCTCTTAGATCCTTATCTTCCACTTGTTCATCATGTCCATCATTTTATGTGCATTCCTTCATGATCTTGCTCATCATTTTATGCACCAAATCATGTGGTCTTGTGGCCATCTCTTTATGCCATTTGCTCCTTCATCACGTGTGTTGCTTATGCCTAATTCAAACCACTTGAGACAATGGCATTAGCAAGTTGGTGTCATTAATTACCAAAACCAAACTTGGACTTTCAGTCTAGAAACAACATCTACCTATGGAACATACTTGCCGCCTATGTTGTTTTTTCTATTTTCTTCGACCATTAAATAGAGAGGGCAACTTCTGCCGCCTTTGAAGCTTGATTTTTTACCGTATTTGTTGTTCAATTCTGTAGTAGTGTCAACTCGCTTCGGTCTTCCTGCAGCAGTTTGTGTTGGGTCTTTAGTCTCCTTTCCAAAGAGGGTTCTTACTGCCTTAAGAGTTTAGCAAGACAATAATCCATGGTTCTTCTACAAACCATATGCAGTCTGTGCAAATTGAATTTCGGTCCATCCTTTCAGCTATTCCAGCGAAGGCCCAGAATTTATCGGTGACTTCCTTACTTTTTCTAGCCCCTTCCATGAATTCCTTAAGCTGGATTCTGAGGAGGATGCGTTCTGAATTATTGCTCCTGCATTGAAATTGTTTAACCTGATGAACTTTAGTATCGTTACTGATTCTGGACATTCTCTCATCACATGCGTATTTGAGAAAAGCTCGACTCGATTCTAATGCCCAACTGCACTAATCTAACTCTAAGATAAAAGTGAAGTGGAATTGGATAGCTCCAAGTGCTATGTCAAACTTATCTAGGTACGCCCACCCCCTATTTATACACCAAAAGTGACTTAAAGGTAATTATAGGTGCTGGTAGTCCAAAAGATGACGATCCGGGTGTCCTCTACATGGTCGACCAGCCTTGAGATGCACCACACCATCCCATTATGCATAGTTATTGCACAAAGAAGTAGGGTGCCCAGTTTATGTAGCTTGGCCGTCGCTACCCTCCGATCCAGTACAATTGCCACATGACGCTTGAGATTGCTCAGCCACAAAGGTTTTAAAAAATTTAGTCACATTGGGTCTGAAAGGTGGGCCCTCCAACCCATCTTTTTTTAGAAAACCAGGAGAGCTGCGCTTCATTGTACTAGAGAAGAAAATGGTCCCCATATAGCCCACGTATCTCATATGGGGACTAAATATGAGAGGTGGTTTTAGCAGCAAAACAAAGAATGCTTGAGACAAACGCAACACCACCCAACCAAAGCTACAAAGAAAACTAGATTCTACCACCAAGCTCCAAATCTTGTAGATTCTTTGCTCTGGCTAGGCAGTAGCACAGAATGTGTACAAGCGCAGGTGTTTAAACTTTGAAGCATTTGTACGAGGCAAAGCAAAAAAACAAAGAATTGCATTGTTTCGGCAGGGTCGTCCGGTTTAATTGTGCTGAATCTGTTTTAATATGAAAACAAGAGTTATACTCTGGTTTCATCGCAAAGAGTATATAGAAGTATTTATTTTTGAGGAAAGCTGGACAGGTTGCGCCTATTAGGATTTATTTTTTAAAAAACAGAGTCTTGATAGGTACGTAGTCAATGCTGGCAAAACCAGCTTAGCCAACAAAAGCATACTACAAAAAATAATGGCAGAACGACCCTCCTATCTGGCTTTCACTATCAGTGGTGTTGGTTAGTTCGTTTGCATGTCAGGGACCTATCTGTAACTGCGGTTGCTCTATCACCATTGGTGATAATGGTTCGGTTGTTTGTTCCAGACTTTAGAGTGGGAGCTGGTATCATCATTTTTGAAATTGACAACAATTAAACAAGGAAAAGCAAAGAGGAAATAAATAATCGTGGAGGTGATTCGATGAATTGACAATCCACATGGTTGGAGCTGGGCACACAATTCACCCACTCACTTTGCAAGCTTGAGGCGCGGCTATCCAAACAATTGGTCAGTTTTAGCATTCGTCTAATAGAGAATTTTTGAGTAGCAATGCACATACTAGACAGGTAGGAAGCAAATCAAATAGTTTAGGGTGTGTTTAGATGGTAGTAAAGTGTGTGTAAAGTTCATGTAGCACTTTTCGTTGTTATTTAGTAAAATTTATCCAATCATGGACTAATTAGGCTCAAAAGATTCGTCTCAACATTTACAGACAAACTGTGCAATTAGTTATTTTTTTACCTACATTTAATGCTCCATGCATGCGTCCAAAGATTTGATGTGACGGGAAATATTGTAAAATTTTTGAAATTTTGAAGGAACTAAACACTGCCTTAGTAATTATTAAATTACATGGACCTAGCACAGCTGAGTGCCTCACAGTATCAATTTAGTACCCTATTCATGACCGATGCTTTCTACACTAGATTAGTTGCAAGTCACGTCGTCTATGTTGCCCGGAGATTGCGTAATATTAGCGATCATTCTCAATGCAGGATAGGGCTGGTCAACTGGGACCTGTTGACAAAGCACCACATATTTAGTAAACACTTTGGCTTTGGACATCAATAATCTAATACAATGTAGTGACATATATAAGGATAGAGACTTACCATGTGGCCAGCTCCAAGAATCCAGTAGAATACAAGGTTTTCATAAGCCCTTACATAAGCTCGGATCTGCTTAGAACAATGCTCGGGAGTTGAATCGCAATAATGTAAGGGGTGCCTTGGCAGGCTCAGGAAGTGGTTAAGACCATCCCATCTGAAACACAAATTAAGTTAGGGATCTTGAGGCACACACAACAGAAATTTGCAATTATGGTTAATTAAATGGTAGGGAAGGGTTGCTTACTTGAGCTTCTTCACCCATGCTTCTGAACCAATAGCTGGGACGATCACATCATACTTCGAAGAAAAGAGATTTTATTCATCAGAATATATACTGAATTGAAATTAGTTGATAGTATATGATTCTATATTAAAGATATAAATAAAGTAACATGTAATGTTCCAGTCAATCTATCTGTAAAAAGATTACTCATAATTTTAGGAAATGCTCGGTTCAATCTGAAAAGAAAACATATTTCTTTTTTTTTGCAAAGAAAGAAGAAAAAATATCTGGTGGTTCCATGATAGCCTGACTTAGAGAAAAAAAATCTAGATGAGTCCACATAACACATATTCTTATGGATGTGTGACAAAACACATGAAAACAAACAAAAAGCAAACTCTCCCATTGATATAGGTCCATGAGACATACAACCCAAAGAAAAAGAAGCATAAACAAAATCCCTTGCTCCAAGGTGAACATCATATTAAAAGTCACATCTTACATTTTGAATAATGTGCTCAAGGTGGGGCATAACCAACTGTTTGTTCATTTCACAATTGTGATGTCTGGCGCCTTATATGTATGCTGAAAGCTAACCACACGATGTGGGGATTGGACCGACTACCAATTATGATCCTAAGTTTTGTAACTGTGCTGAGTAACTAAATTAAATGTGATCTAGCTCACTAGAATGGAGGGACCCCCAAACTACGAGACCAGCCACCAAGAAGTTGGCTTGGTTCCATGAATGCAGCTGCAACCCATGTAAAAGAGTCCAGTGATGCCTGCTGGCCACTGGAATGGCTCTAATTGATGGTAATATAGATATATTACTAAGCAACGCAACACAATAGAAGGTTGTTTGGCTTAGGGATGTACATATAACCCATATATTTTTGATGGGAGGATCACAAGAGCAGTACAAACTCATCATGCTGCACACTGGCAGTAGCTTTATTTGACATTTATGTGGTTCTATTACTACTTGGCTGTCAAGATGGAGAGCAATAGCTCGTTTGGTCACAAGCTCTAGATGCGAGCTCGGCCACCTGGGTTCGAACCCAGTGCCCAGCATGTATTTCCGTTCAATTTGAATGGGAATGGGGAATGGAGAATCTCCTCCCCGGTTCAAAAAAAAAGATGGAGATGGGGACACCAAGGAAGTTGATCACTTTAGCTGACAAGGCAGTCAGCCCATGATGTTAGGAAGAGCAACCAATAAATGACCTCATTACACTATGATGCACTCTACATGTGCCATTAGGTGACAAAAGTACCTATTGATCACCACGAATGATGCAGTGCTTGGGAGGAGAACCTAGTCTCCTATAGCCCCAAAAGTGTGTGAAGCCTTGGATACATATGGAGGATATTCAGACCCATTTAGGATGTAGAACACCCTTGGAGGTCAAATAAATAATACCTCTTTAGCAAGGACAGTTCAGCGAACCCCCACCCAACACCCTTATGGAAACCACAAGAATGATAAACCTGATGATACACTTAGGGCCAACACAACCATCCCATGGACTAAGGCACCACAAAGCCATCAAGGATTGGACCTAGATGTATAGTCAAACGACACTCTAGGATCTCAATCAAATGACATGGCACCAACCCTATGCAGTATTTTATATGTGGCATTTCCCTCGTATTTTTAGGGTCTGATAAGGGGTAGTTTTGTGAATATGAAGTGCCCATACTTACAATTACCATCACCAATGGTGAAAAGTTAGGGCAAGGTTGTTGTAATTATAGATGTAGGGTCAGATGGACATCCATTTCATTAGCTTGCATCTACATGTAGCTCAATAGAGCACCGAATAATGGGGTTCAACTCTATCACACCAACTTAGCTTTAAAATATAGATAGCTCCCCCCATTTTTCATGTGTAAAATAAAATTTTCAAAACTTCATCCCAATAATAGTAGGGCTTTTATGTAGAAAGAAGCATAAGAGAAAGGATTATCTAAATTGTGAAAGGCCAAATAATAGATGACTCCTTTAAGCATTGTGGCCCACTGCTGTTGTGATTAGACAATTAGACTAAGAAATTAATCTTGTACCAAGGACTATGACGTCAATTCTACAGATAGAATAATTTGATGAGCCAAAAAGTACAACACATAAGCTCTAGACATGTGAGTGCATATCGACACCACCCATGACTCAACAAATTAGTATATATGCCAATGGTGGTGGACGTGGATTATTCCATAGTCCTAGCATCACAGTCGCCACAGAAGAGGAACTTGTGGTGGCATCCAAATGTGCTGGAGTTAGCACCCATGACAAGATATCCATGCAATAGAGGTGCAGAAGCCCTGATCATGGTAGTTGCGCTGTAGTGGCCTATGGATGGAGATGCCTCTCAGATCAGTTTATAGTAGGCTCCACATACATGTGTAGCTCAAGGCTTTGTATGACCTATTTGTGCCAACCAAAGCGGTGACCAAATCCACTTCATGGCATAGGTTGGCAACAGTGTTGGTGGACAAGGGTCTGTCCAAGACTCCATGTAGAGCTGGAATGGAACTGCTCCCCAGTATGGTCCTAGACTGCGACTTTTAGGATGGACATCAAGGATTTGTAGGCACATGGTTTTGCCTCAAAATAAAGAGTAAAAATCTTTCACTGAAGCTACAGCTACGTATGAGGTGAGGACTACCTCTTAATAGTTCTTGAAGGTGTATGATGTAGACATACTGTCTATGGATGGGAGATCGACCCTCTCAATGAAGGAAAAGTATTTCCCATTTCACACTAGACAGTGTAACTCAAACCAGGAATGCACCACAGAGCCATGTCCCATTATGTCATGGGCACAGATTAATTCATATGAGTCCTCGAACAACTTTCCAGGTATTTATCGTTATGCAGTAATTTGCAACACTATTTTCGCAATGCAGCAACATCCGAATTAGATCCTTTGAGATAATTTCTGAAGGTTCACAAAGCACATGTATTAGGTCTATGATTGAGCTGTGGTGACTGGTATTGGTTTGGTCTCCAACGGTCTTTGTTAAAGATGCTAGCAATGAAGAAACTTGTGACCTTGCCACCTTTTGGTGGCCAAGCTAAGCTAGATAGGGTTCACAAATGCACAATTGCATAGGAGAAAAGAATAGGCACAACCATAAAACTAAAGGCAAAGGAAGGGCCCAAAACAATGGCTGACTCCTCCATGGCTCTGGTTCCTAGTTCCAAAATAATGGTCACCCTGTAACCAGTGTGCGTAATAGGGTCAAGAAGTAGTGAAACTAAGAGAAGATGCTGTTCCATTATTCATGTTGAAAGCTTGAGGAGCTCTTTACGGAGTACAAGAGCATAAACCAAGTGGAGGATGGCTGAATTGTTTGCTGTAGAGGAAAATTGAATTGTTTGCAAAATATTAGCATAAAAATACTTGAATTTTCCCTTATAAATGTTGTCCTGCAACAACATATTTTATGAAAACCTATATATTTATGTAGTGTAGAGAGGAGAAATAGACCAAGCACCAAAGGCAGTAACAAAGTGAGAGAAAGTTCAGGTTGATTATAAAAGTGTATATATGTCAATTCATGGGTCAATGACTAGTCCTATATAATAATTCCTGTTTAAAAATGCTGAGGTGTCGCCAGTAGTTTTTTTGTACTAACCTGTCCGTTGTACACGGTCACACTGACCCCAAGGGCAAGCAGTTCATCAACCTCTCTCATTGCTGGCCTCATGACGACGTCTTTTAGCTCTTCATAAACCTGAAGAGTTGCCTCCTCCCATCTGCAATGCAATCGGCTCAAGGAGATCAGCATGTGGACAAAAAAAGGGGGGGTGGGGGTGGGCGGAAGCCATCAGTGTGCAAAGCTTACATGACTGTCTTGGGGATAATCCTGAGGAATGGCTTGAAAACCCTGTTTATGATATCACCGGTGTTGTTGCTGAGGGCTGATTGAGATGCCTGCTGGCTGTTGTTAAGGTACATCAGCAGGCTGCTTGACAACACCGGGTTCATGCCAGTGTCAAGCAAGAAGTTGTACATATTCTGCAAATAGTAAAAATCATTTAGATATTGGAGAATCTACTGGACATGTGCCTGGGTGATTAAACGTGATATGTACAAATATACATACAGTCAGACATATCGTGCATGATTAATACATCTTGATGAGATTTTTTCTCTCTGCCTTGAATAGAAGAAAAAAGTTAAAATGTGAGCATGTCTACATGTGATCGTGTGAATGAGGATTGTAGATATTAACACTCATATAAGCTAAACAATTCCTTTTATTTTCCATGGTTATTAACATGGGATATATTTCTGTCGGAATGTGGAACTATAATTGATATCATAACAGTACAATAGTTGTTTAGCTTGTATGCGGTGGGAAATTACCAGCTTTCTTGACTCATTTTTTTTGCTCAACGTATCTCAATAACTCAATTTTGAATTATTTTTCTAAACAAGTCTGAAATTTTGTTGCACTGTTCTACAGAATTTATGCACTTTTCTTATTTTCCCATACTTTCTCAAGGTGTAATGAGAGATTCTTAAATATGATAAGTAGATAAAACTACAAAAACTTTAATTTATCATTTCTTCATACAATGTGATGACAACAAGGAATATTCTTAATTATTTGAAAAATCAGGGTCACATTTTATTACTGTCTATTATCTGCAACAAGAGGAGTAGCAACCTTTGTGTGGCACCTATATCTCAGTAAGATTTAACAGGTCGTTTGGTGTCTTAGATTCCTTTTAACAATTAATATTTTCCTATGGTAACTAATAGAGAGGGGGTCTCATTTTAATCAAAGACAACCTAGCAAAAAGAAATTGGAACACGAACTATTTTTGTGCTTTTTTGCTGTAGGTAGGAAACAACTCATCATCAATTCTTCGCCTGCATCTACCATAAATTTTTCTATCATGCAGTATATCTAGTTTTAGGTTTGAGACCACCTATTAAAGTTATTGGCCTTTGCATTGGATGGTACAAACACGGAGGGTGAGGGGTACAATGAACAAGGCTCTTTTGTTTACAGGAGGTGCTACCATTTACTAGACAACATGGCTCAAATAAGGATATTTCTGGCAGATGCCAAAATAAATCTTTATTTACAGATTTTATTCAGAGGAACACATTGATTAGGCAATTGGGCTCAACTGCAACGGTTTGAGGAAAACAAGGAGGGCATATCATCCATGTGTGTCAAAGGTTAGGAGCAGTGGCTTTGCAATTCTTTGCTTCCTTTACATGACCGTTTAATGTCTGGATTGAGTTTTATGTTGGAACTGGTTTATGTTATGTGAAACATTTGTAATAATTGGTCTTTTATTTGCAAGGGATAAAAACGGATTTTATCCATTGTCTAAAGAAAGTATATCTTAGTATACAGGAGTGAAATGATTGTTTGGCTAACATCTCGAGTGACTCACTTATTTACACCTGTACTCTAGTCCCGTGATATTGATATATATTAAAGTAATACTATTGGTGATTCACTGCTAGTGATTTAAAACATAGTTAAGCTTAGAACAATGGACCACTACATGAAAAAGCCCATCCTTATTGTTCGGTCCAATGTTAGATTCGTAATATATATGTTTGTTATTTCTATCTCAGAGACATTGATGTGGGCCCCATGATCCAGTTCTCCCTCTAGAAAATTGAGTGGCTTTCTTTCTAAAAATTTTGGTGGCCCAATTACTTTGTAGGTTAATGGTCATGGAGGACAAGTGAAATATCCTAAAGAAGATGGAGGTGCACACATTTTAGATTCAATTGTAAATGTACTGGCAGGTCATGAAGCTCACCTATATCTCACGTGAATTGAGATTAAAGTACGAAAGGATTGCTTTCCATTTCATTTTCTTAGGTTTTCCTGTACAAAGTGCTGTGAATAAAAAAAAGTTCCTCTCTTGACATTGAAACTATTAGGTCAGATACCAGGCACATTGATGTATATTCTGTGTGACAGTAAACTGTAAGATTTACATTGATGTATTGCATTTTCGATGTGCCAAATATAATGCTTGCATCTATCTTGGCTACCAATGTTTGATTTAGCATTGTGGTGATCTTTACTCTACAATATTAGTCAATTCGTTTCCTGGTATATATAATAAGAAGTTAAACTTTTTATGTCAATTACCATTGCTATCCCTAGACTATCTTTTACTACCAACAATTAGCAAGGGTAACTATATTTTCAATTAATATGAAATACAGTTTAAAAGGGCAAGGGACTGATTGCAGCGGCTACATCCATTGAACACAACTACAATGGGTTGAATGAGATTTCTTTGCTTGAGAAATAAACACTAATCAGTATTAAATTAATTAAATGCGATTGCATTAATTGTCTGAAATGTCAGAGTTGCCATGGAGTTTTCATCAGTGAAACACAACGAGCCTGTTTGGTTCACGGCCACCACGCGCCACAGCCACACCTAAGGCTGCCACAGCTGTTTGGTTTCTGACTTGCTTTAGGCAGCCACAGCTTTTTTACTCTACAGCATTCGCCAGTTGTGGCACCAAATTAACCGCCACAGGTGTGGCGCCACTGCGGCCAAACTGTGGCGCACTGCAGCCAGGAACCAAAGACGCTTAACATCTTCATTTATCAGTTCAACACAACATCTTCATCAGTTCAACAACTACAATAGGTTAATACTGATTAATAAGGGTGACTTGAAGTTTGACAAAATATTTCATGAACTGGAACCAAGAGATTACTTTTCATTTTCTTTTATTTTGTTTAGCAGATAGTGAAGTGCCTCTGTTAGAAGGCAAACCCGGAGTTCTGATTCACAGATTTTAGGAATTTAATGTTCCACACTGTTGAATATGTTGTATGTTCGAGCACGTCTCTGTGTTTGATGTTTTACAATTTCATTAAAGGTTTGATAGGTTCAATATATATTTATTTTCTATCAAATGAAAGGCTACTATAATACTTACTTTGAAAGAACTGAACTTATACTCTTTGTACATTTGCATCTATTGTGTAGTTTGTTTACCTATAAAAAAGGCAATCATTCAAATCAGAGCAATGACAACGACTTGATGGTGATGCGGCCACGACTTGCACTTGCCGCTTATAGGTAACTAATGTTAACTACTTCTTATGCCCCAGAAGAAACCTACTGGAACCAGGTATGATCAAACACTAAGTTTCTCCCATGCATGCCGTATTGGAACTAGTGTGCAAAAACTTAGAAGCAAAATAACTGTTGGTGTTAATGGTTAAACAAGTATGTACCACGCTGTCGCTCTGGGAATCTATTAGGTCGAGTTGATCGGTCCACGTCTTCTGTGCTGCGGCAAACTGCCCCGCTGCCATCTGCTGCTCCACCATCAACCCCATTCTGAGGATAAATAGTGCCAGAATTTGTTAGACAATGCAAGTTGACTCGTCTTTTATGCCTGAGACTGGAGTATTTATACTAAGCGCATTACAAGAATAATTTCGATCCAAATATGTAACACCCTAAAATTTGCATGTTTTCAAAATAGCTTAAAATGATTTAAATTATGCATTTTTGTGGGCATACAAACTTAGAAATAATAACTTCTATTATTTTGAAACCAACTATAAGGTCTAGCTACATGTTTGTGCATACATGCTGCTGCATATTAATTTTTGTGATGTGTGGTTTTTGACAAAAGTGAAAAGGAGCTCAAAAACCATTTTAAAATGTAATTAGAAATTCTGAAAATAAAAGAAAAGGATGTTCTTCTCCCTCCCTTTCTCTTCTTGGCTTTTGGCCCGCTTGGCCCTGTTTTTCCCCTCGGCCCAGTAGCAAGCCTTCTCCCTCAATCGCTGGCCCAAGCCGAAGGAGCCCAGCTTCCTTCCCTTTCTCCCGCACGCGGCGCAAATGGGCTGGCCTAGCAAAGCAAGCCATATGCCCGGGCACTCCCATCTTCCCCGCTCTGACCCACTAACCCCCGGGCCGACTTGTCAGCCGCGTCTCCTTCCTCGAGTGGTGGAGGAAGCGGCCTCCACTGGGGGAAATTGCCGCGCAGGGCCCCAAATCCTCCGGATTTTGGCATGCTGCCCATGCCTAGGCCCTATATAAGCCGAACCCGAGCTCGTGCTGCCCCCATCCCCAACCCTAGAGCGAAGCACAACCTCGCTTGAGCTCGTAGCCACCAAAACCTAGATAGCTGTTGCCACCATTTGGTTTCACCGCTGCACTGCTTCGCCAACTCGTCGAGGCGCCTGCCTTGCTTCGGATGCCGGTACGGACGCCATGAGTACCACCCATGACGTCTCCCTCGCTCTCTACCACCGACGCTAGCCCACTGGAGTCTCACTGTGAAACCCGAGTCGCATCTACGAGCCCATGCTGCCTCTGCTTGCGCGCCATGGCTCTTGATACCCTAGATGTGTTCGACGTCGCCTGCTCTCCCTTCCCGTGTCCTTGTTTTGGTAGTTGATGATCGGAAACGCCATCTGGGTGAACGCCGGCAAAGTTTCGGCCATGGCGCCGCCGTTTGTGCTCGCCGCCGGCGCCTCTCTCTCACACCCCCTCTCTTCGATCTAATCTGGGTCATCCAATCTCAATCCGATGGTTCAGATCCCTCCATACGCCTTCGCCTGTCACTTTTGCTAAAGAGCTCCTCTGTTTTATCCAAATAGAACCAACAGTCCCTCGGCAGTTTTAAAATCATATTTTAATTATTTTAATACAATAATAGTTCGCTGTAATTACAAGTTTGACATCTAGAACTTTAAAAATTCATATCTTTCACGTTATATATCGGATTTGACTCGTTCAATTGCATTGAGTTCGTAATGACGCAAACTACGTATTAGTAACGTTGCTTAACATGCGTTTCTACTTTTGAATAAAATGGTAATTTGATTAATCATTATGCAAATAGTTTTTCAATTAAAAATAATTTCACCTCAGTTTCTTATAAAATAGATAACATTAAATTATCTTATTTTTCTAAAACAAATGTAATTTGGCTTAATTCAATTTAGGTATTTCTCTGAAATATCTTATGCATGCTTTTCATATAATTAAAATAAACAAAGCTTATAGTTTCCTTTTTCTCATATAAAGTAGATCTTTCGGTGGTCGTTTCTCTTTCACCGCATCTTCGATTAGCATGCTTTTCGCGTATGTGTTGTAGCAATGCGTAGATTAGTTTTTGAACCTCTTTATTGTTTGGTGTACCATTCTAATTTAGTTCTATTGTTTGCTTCGTGTATGATTACATGGATGCTTGTGTGGTGCTTTATAATCATGTCCCGTCGGTGTGATTTACTTGGTGATCAAGAAGGAATTGTTCATCCAGAAGATCTTTGAAGATGAGAACTAGTTAAAGATCTGAGTATAAGGCAACTATAGCATGGGATCTTCCTTGTTGTCCTATTCACATTAATCATATTTTAATCATACTACATGTGTCTACCTTGATTGACACTAAGGATATCATAGCTTTTATATCTTGTACCTTGACACCCTTGGGACATTGCATAGGGTAGTATTTTATGCTAGTGCTCAAGATAAATAACCATGATCTATAACTTGACTAATGGTATACGCGATAAACATTTAAAAGATGCTCTATAGCAATATGGCTCAAGAGGGCTAGAGCATTGGGTTGTTTTATGGTGCTCTAGTTTCTCTCCTTAAGGACTTATCTGTAAGTGAACATCCGGGACTTACAGTAGAACCATGAGTGCTATATGGTATTGACTTTAATCAAGTATGAGGATATTTTCTAGCTTGTTAGTGGTAACCAAAAGGTGTTAAGGAAAGCCTTGGTTCAAGAATAGCTTCTTGCCTCTCAGAGTGTGTATAGCCCACGTGGAGTGTGCTACTTTATTAGAGGGCCTCCATTCGCCTAACTCTTTCTTTGGCAGTCACTAATTTGTTAGGGAGAGTCTTTTGAAAGACTTCATAGGGAACCCTACTGACCTTCCTTGGTAGTGGGTCAAGAGGTTGGTCGCTTCGGGTGAAAGGTAAATCACGGCTCATGGTGAAAGTGTAAAACGTCTGCAGAGTGTAAAACTGGTATATCAGCTGTGATCACAGTCACGAGCGGCCTTGGACCCTTATGGAATAGATGATCATTAGTGATAATTTTGTTTTTACTTTTCATTATTCATGTTTACCTAATCATGTGGTTATTTGGGCTTATGGTAAACTTGTTGCTACTCAATTGCTAAAAGATGACTCACTAAAAGCTATCGCAGTAAACCCGTGTCAAACCTTTTGAGCCTCATAAACCCCATGTTATATTTATTGAGTACGACATGCACTCACTCTTGCTATTTGAATCACACCAGTTAGGCTTGTGATCAACCAGTCAGTTGTCCCTGTGGAGTTGGAGCTTTCGCTTGAAGATCGGAGTGTTTTTCCATTGTCTGCTATCTAAGGTTATATTCTTTGTATTAATACGTAGTATTATAAGTATTGTCTTTTAATATTACCCCTTATTTGTGGTCATATGTGTGATTTGACTTCCTAGGCTTATATATGGTGTGTATCTAGTTTTGGCCTTAAAACTGGGTGTTACAAAGTGGTATCAGAGTAATGCCGACTGTAGGACTCAAGCCTAGTTAGAACTGGACGTTTAGCATGTTTTCATTTTGCCTATTTCTTGCTTTCTCTTTAGCCTTGTTATTTTCTTAAAGTTATGCTCCCTTTGGCCTATGCTCTATTATAAAATTTTGTCTCGATTCTAACTCTTCTTTCTCCGTCCAAATAGATGGTTCGTAACGAGAAGACCACCTGTGTCAGCTTTAAAAGACCATGCCTCACTAAAGGGATGATAGGACCATAGGATGGAGAAGCTCTGCCTGCCGCATCAGAAGCTCAACACACTTGTTGGCGGAAGGGGTACTGCACCACATCGTTTAGTGGTGAATCTTTCTTCCACTTTCGACTAGAGCGTATATTGCAAGACCATAATCCTGATCAACAAGTCAAGGTAGAGTGTAAATGCACTGAGTGGACTCATCCTAAGCATAAGGACCACTAGAGCACCGAAGCACACATCACAAGGTTGAATGAATTTACTAGTTCACAGATGGTGGAGTCCATTCACTCATCCCCCACTGATCGCTTTGACATGCACTCTAGCATATCTAACGCTGCTCATCAAGCTCTTTTGGAATATCATGGAAAACACTATGAAGAGATGAAGGATGACAAGCAAAAGTATCTTCCTCATCATCCGCCAGGGAGTTTGCAATGTGTGATAGCTGACCCCCATTCAGAGCCAAATGAACAACTAAAGGCGATGGCCTTGACCATCCAAGTCTTGCATCAAAAGTTGGAAGACAATCAATTGCAGTTGGCAAAAGTAAGGCAACACTATGAAGAAGCCCTTGATGAGATTGATGAGTGGAGGAGTCGTGCTGGATTACCCAAGATCAATGAAGTAGAGGACGTATCCTGCTCATCCCCATGCAAGAGATGCTACCGCAGATGTCGCTGTAGTCACACCATCTTTAAGAAATAGAAGTTGTGTCCCCTTGTGTAATAAAACACTAGTGGAAAAAGTTGAGTCTCATCGAGTCTGCGTGCCTTGTGAATCTTTAGTGTTTGGTTGGTTTGTCTTTATGTTAATGCTTGGTTTGGATCTTTGTAATGAGTGCAATGATCTTGTGAGGTTTGTCCACGGTTTCATTTAGTATATAGGTCTAAGGTATATGGATTAATGAAATAAATGGTTGGGTTTCGTTATCTCTTGTTTTCTCTATCCTGTATTTTCGGAACAATCTGTCTTTTTCAGCTTATATCTCTATTTTCGGACAATAAAAAAATCATGGGAAAATTCTGGACAAAAGTAGACTTCTACATCTTTCTCTGAACATAAGAACCACCTTCAAAGCTGTTTTGGTTTGGGAGATACAAAAATCACAAGGCAATGCATCTGTGCTGTCTGAAACCTGGAACCGATTCTGTTGTGCACTCTTTTTGACTATCCTAACTTCAGAATCTGAAAAAGTGTTCTGTAAGAAAGTTGTAGAGGATTTTATAAGCTTTCTAACGGTATAAGATACAACTTCATTGGATTAATATAACATGAGTTATAATAGCTTTACTGTATTACTGTTTATCTGCTCGCGAGGAATTTTAGATCACTTGTTCCTGCTTATATACATGAGTATCCTTGGGATATTAGAAGGTCTTTATGATAGCACAAACTCACTCAAAATAAAGAGGCAAGCTACTTTTGGTTCTCCCTAGTTTATCCTTTCTTAAGGGGGTAGCTAAGTTAAGGAAGCTGCAATATGAAGATTTCATACGTTCTAGTGTTTCATTTGGAAGTATCAGTTACACCTATGGATGGGTCTTCTCAGTCTCTTTGCAACCAATTCCATCGTGTTATCTCTTGAAGCTACAGTTAAGAGTGCTATGAGCGATTGAATCCTAATGCATACCTGTTGAAAATAGATGGTTGCCACCAGGAGAAGTGCCTCACATGGTGCCAGAAGGAGTGCTGCCAATTCTAATCCACCGCCACCAAAACCTCCAACTATAAAGCAAGTTTTGATGACACAGACTCAGCTGTTATAGACTCTTATTCAAAGTGTAATCAACAACCAACATCAAGCACCACCTATTGACAAGCATGGTGAGTTTATGAAGGGAAACCCATCGACATTCTCTCATACAAGCGACCCACTAGAAGCTGATGACTGGCTTAGAACAGTGGAGTGACAACTTAACCTAGCCCAGTGTAATTATCATGACAAAGTGCTTTTTGCATCTGGCCAACTACAAGGAACTGCCCAAGACTGGTGGGAGTCATTTGAGTATGAGTGTCCCAACAATGCTCGTGCTATCACCTGGAAGAAATTCAAGGAGAATTTTAGGTCGTATCACATTCTAGCAGGATTGATAGAACTCAAGATGAGTTTCGGGCTCTCAAGCAAGGATCTATGACTATGTGTGAGTATCGTAACATGTTCACTCAACTATCACGCTATGCTCCAGAAGAAGTGGATAATGATGCTAAGAAATAGAAACGCTTTCTAAAAGGACTGAATGATGGACTTCAACTACAACTGCTATCCATGGTGTATGCCGACTTCTATACCTTGGTGGACAAGACAATTGTGATTGAGAACAAGTGTCATAAGATTGAAGAAAAGAGAAGGAGAATGAAAAGCCAATCTATAGATAATGACACGAACCCCTGCTATACTCCTACACCTGAATTCCTGCAATGGTACCAGGAATCAACTAGTCAGTGGGATGTTGATCCTCCTCAAGAACTTCAGCAGTACCCAGAAAAGCATCAGTTTGATGATCAAACTCTACTCCAAGGACAACTAAACAATATGCCTATGCAAGATAATATACTTAGCACTCCCGCAATGGGTAAAGAATGTTATCATTGTTGTGAACTTGGTCACTATGCGGACAAGTGCCCACAAAAATGCACGCAACAACCTCGTCATAGAAACAAAGTGCAATGGGACTATATATTTGGAAAGGTCAACCATGTGACTATAGGAACCACACAAAGAGCCTTAGATGTGGTGATTGGCACATTCTTAGTCAACTCCAACCCTGCATCAGTTTTGTTTGATTATGGAGCTTCACATTCCTTTATTTTTGCTGATTTTGAGAAAAGAAACACTTTGACTAAGCAAACCGCGAAGAAGGTCGTGCTAGTTAAGTCACCTGATGGGAAAAGGATAGCCACACTACGTTGCCCCAAGGTTGGACTTAATTTAAGTGGAGTAGACTTCCAAGGTTGGACTTAATTTAAGTGGATTAGACTTTCGAGCAAACCTTTTGGTCTTGAATTGTTCTAGCATCGACATGACATTAGTAATAGATTGGCTAACAGCACATGATGCGGTGATCCAATGTGCGAATAGAATTGTGCTTGTGAGAACTAAGTCACATGAAATGATGGAAGTTAAAACAATCTCGTTAGAAGAGTCACGTTGATGCACAGAGCAACTAGTCAAAAATCTTGAAAATAGTAAGTTACTCGGAGTAAGATTATCAAGGTATGTAGAAACAATAGAGTGGCACTAAGATGATAAGGCTACTTGATCAAGTGAAGAAGATCTATAGTCAGAGTTTTCATATCTCTTTGATCACCATATTCCGAATCTCGGGATGAGATTCATTTTAAGGGGGTAGAATTGTAACACCCTAAAATTTGCATGTTTTCAAAATGGCTTAAAATGATTTAAATTATGCATTTTTTGTGGGCATCACTTAAAAGAAAAGGAACTTTCCTCCCTCCCTTTCTCTTCTTGGCCTTTGGCCCGCTTGGCCCTATTTTTCCCCTCGGCCCAGTAGCAAGCCTGCTCCCTCAATCATTGGCCCAAGTCGAAGGAGCCCAGCTTCCTTCCCTTTCTCCCGCGCGCGGCGCAAAAGGGCCGGCCCAGCAAAGCAAGCCGCAGGCTTGGGCGCTACCCTCTTCCCCTGCTCTGACCCACTGACCCCTGGGCCCACTTGTCAGCCACGTCTCGTTCCTCGAGCGGTGGAGGAAGCGGACTCCGCTGGGGGAAATTGCCGTGTAGGGCCCCGAATCCTCGCGATTTTGGCGTGCTGCCCACGCCTGGGCCCTATATAAGCCGAGCCCGAGCTCGTGCCACCTCTATCCCCAACCCTAGAGCACAGCGCCGCCCTTGCCTGAGATCACAGCTGCCGAAACCCTAGATAGCTGCCATAGTCGTTTGGTTTCACCACCGCGCTGCTTCGCCGACTCATCGAGCAGCCCGTGTTGCTTCGGACACCGGTAAGGACGCCGTGAGTACCACCCATGCCGTCTCCCTCGCTCTCTACCACCGACGCTAGCCCACTGGAGTCTCACTGTGAAACCCGAGTCGCATCTACGAGCCCATGCTGCCTCTGCTTGCGCGCCATGGCTCTTGATACCCTAGATGTGTTCGACGTCGCCTGCTCTCCCTTCCCGTGTCCTTGTTTTGGTAGTTGATGACCGGAAACGCCATCTGGGTGAACGCCGGCAAAGTTTCGGCCATGGCGCCGCCGTTTGTGCTCGCCGCCGGTGCCTCTCTCTCACACCCCCTCTCTTCGATCTAATCTGGGTCATCCAATCTCAATCCGATGGTTCAGATCCCTCCATATGCCTTCGCCTGTCACTTTTGCTAAAGATCCCCTCTGTTTTATCCAAATAGAACCCGCAGTCCCTCGGCAGTTTTAAAATCAGATTTTAATTATTTTAATACAATAATAGTTCGCTGTAATTACAAGTTTGCCATCCAGAGCTTTAAAAATTCATATCTTTCACGTTATAGATCAGATTTGACCTGTTCAATTGCGTTGAGTTCGTAATGACGCAAACTACGTATTAGTAACGTTGTTTAACATGTTTTCTACTTTTGAATAAAATGGTAATTTGATTAATCTTTATGCAAATAGTTTTCCGATTAAAAATAATTTCACCTCGGTTTCTTATAAAAGAGATATGATTGAATTATCTTGTTTTTCTAAAACAAATATAATTTGGCTTAAATCAATTTAGAAATTTCTCTAAAATATCTTATACATGCTTTTCATATAATTAAAATAAGCAAAACTTATAGTTTCCTTTTTCTCATATAAAGCAGATCTTTGGGTAGTCGTTTCTCTTTCACCGTAGCTCTAATTAGCATGCTTTTTGCGTATGTGTGTTCGAAGCAATGCGTAGATTAGTTTTCAATCCTCTTTATTGTTTGGTATATTGTTCTAATTTAGTTCTATTGTTTACTTCGTATATGATTGCATGGATGCTTGTGTGGTGCTTTAAAATCATGTCTAGTCGGTGAGATTTACTTGGTGATTAAGAAGGAATTGTTCATCCAGAAGATCTTTGAAAACGAGAACCAGTTAAAGATCTGAGTATAAGGCAAGTATATCATGGGATCTTCCTCGTTGTCCTATTCACATTAATCATATTTTAATCATACTACATGTGTCTTCCTTGATTAACACTAAGGATATCCTAGCTTTTATATCTTGTACCTAGACACCCATGGGATATTGCATTGGGTAGTATTTTATGCTAGTGCTCAAGATAAATAACCATGATCTGTAACTTGACTAATGGTATATGCAATAAACGTTTAAAAGATTCTTTATAGCAACATGGCTCAAGAGGGCTAGAGCACTGGGCTATTTTATGGTGCGCTAGTTTCTCTCCTTAAGAACTTATCTGTAAGTGCACATCCGGGACTTACAGTACAACCATGAGTGCTACATGGCACTGGTTTTAGTCAAGTATGAGAACATTTTCTAGCTTGTTAGTGGTTACCGAAAGGCGTTAACGAAAGCCTCAGATCAAGAATGGCTTCTTGTCTCTCAGAGTGTGTATTGCCTGCGTGGAATGTGCCACTTTGTTAGAGGGCCTCTATTCGCCTAGCTCTTGCTTTTGTGGTCACTAATTTGTTAGGGGGGGTCTTTTGAAAGACTTCATAGTGAACCCTGTCGACCTTCCTTGGTAGTGGGTCAAGAGGTTGGCCGCCTCGGGCGAAATGGTAAATCACGGCTCATGGTGAAAGTGTACAACCTCTACAGAGTGTAAAACTGTTATATCAGTCGTGGTCAAGGTCACGAGCAGCCTTGTACCCTTATGGAATAGATGATCATAATGACAATTATGTTTTTACTATTCATTATTCATGTTTACCTGATCAGGAGGTTATTAGGGCTTATGATAAACTTGTTGCTACTCAATTGCTAAAAGATGACTCACTAAAAGCTATCGCAGTAAACCCGTGTCAAACCTTTTGAGCCTCATGAACCCCATATTATATTTATTGAGTATGACATGTGCTTACTCTTGCTATTTCAACCACACATGTTAGGCTTGTGATCAACCAATCAGTTGTCACTGTGAAGTTGGAGCTTTCGCCTAAAGATCGGAGTGTTTTTCCGTTGTCTGCTATCTAAGGTTATATTCTTTGTATTAATACGTAATATTATAAGTATTGTCTTTTGATATTACCATTTATTTGTGGCCATATGTGTAATTTGACTTTCTAGGCTCACATATGGTGTGTATCTAGTTTTGTCCTTAAAACCGGGTGCTATAAAATATTTTAGATTTGGTGGCATTAGTTGGCTTACTTGTTCACACGTGAGACTGCATTGTCATTCAGCCTTGAAACCGCGTGCAGTAGGTCCCCGTATGAGAGCTGAAAATAAACGTGGGTCAAAAGGATTCCCTGTGAAAGACGACTCAACTTTATATGATCCTAGCTAGGGAGAGTTTGCTCATTTAATTTACCGCGTAATCAGCTGGGGAGATCCAGCCATCCCCAATCACAACACCTGTTTGACCAGCAGCAAGCAAAAAAAAATAATTCTGGAGAACAAATAGGTTATGCAAGTGTAGCTTTTATTTTCTAAATTTCTATCTTGTCCAGTGCAAGAGACGGAGTTTGGACAGCTGCTGTATTACCCCGAGCGTCAGGTTCATGGTGCCGTCGCGGATGGCCCTTTCTAGGACGAGACCTAACATGGCAGCCATCTTGCCACCGTAGGATTCGCCAACAACGTACACCGGGCTGCTCTGCAGTCTTTGCAACATCCTGATGAGTTCTTGGATGACGCCAAGCAGGTCAGAGACAGCCTGCTTGTCACTCTTGACAAGAGCGCTGGGGTGGTCTGCATAGCTGAAACCTACTCCCACCGGGCTGTCCTGCAGTCCGGAATCATGGGTCAGCTCTGCTCGAGTATATACTATATAGGACGAAGAATAGAACGAAGGTAATGAGGAACTAACCACGAATATGAGATCCGCGACATGGAGCCAGGTACAAGGGCGCCGCTTCATGGTGATATACAGTGGCCCGATCTCCAGAAAATTGCCGCGTCCCACGGAAGACCCTCCCTATATATTTGTTGAACAAGATATATAACAAGGAAGAGAAATAAAGGACGACATGCATGAATGCTTGCTCTTGTCATATTTGGGACTGAAACATATATATTATATTACCGGGCCACCCTGCAGCCATAAGACTGTCGGCCATGGCTTGGCCGGCGAGCTCCTCACGCGATGGGGGCTCTTGTACCACAGCCAGAACATATGGACCCCTGCGAGCATTATATGCAAGCAAGCAAACAAGGAGCAGTACGTAAGCAGTTAAGCACAGAAGCAGAATAATTGATTAAATTCGCTAGGATATGGCAGATGGAATGTATATATTTGCTCACCGGGCCGGGGTACCACGTATCCCCACCGCTCGCTTCCGTCAGCAGTCCCCGTCGAGATGGGGGAAGAGGAGTTGGCAGCTGAAGCGCTGGTGGTGGACAGGAACAGGATCAGGCACAGCAGGGGCGGCACCATGGCACGCATCATCGGCGCCATCTCGAGTGGAGGGAGCTCGCGGCGCCAGCGAAGCGAGCAACTGAAGGTTTGGAGGGCGTGGGGTTGCAGATCCTGCTGAGCAGCTTAGGATGACGAACTACACAGCGAGCTGATTGAGGACGATGGGAGAAGCACACAGCATCACTGGGATATATGAAAGAAAAGGCATGCAGGAGCTAGCGTGGTATGCGACATATCGACCAATAATCAAAAGCATGCATCGTACCAGTAGCGAGCTGAGGCAGAGAACCACTCACCGCAGATCGAAAGAGGAGATGTGAAAGAAAGCTGGATGTGCTGCACCAAAGACAAAAGATCGCACCGCACATTACCAGCCACGCTAGATTCTCCTATCCTCACGATATGTTCTAGCTTTGTTACTGTAGTTAATAATTAATATTGGCTGTAGAGTGGTAAAGAATGTTGGCTAAGCGAAAATCCCTAGACTTATGGCGTGCATTATTACCTTTTGAATGATTGTACTGTTCTATTTTTTTCCTTCTTTTGTAGCATGACTTTTCAACTGGAGAGTGGACATTCAATTGATTGGGCTAGGCGCATTCTGACACCATATTACTCCTACCATGATAAATACACATCGAGAGATTCCACCGATGATATGATACAGTGCACAGAGTCGTTGCTCACCTGACCGGGTAGCCCCGCTGCCTGCGCTTTTGCACCAACACCAAAAAATGTTTTAGCTCTGGAAGGTCTTTGGAGAATCCAAGTAATGCCACGAATTAGCAAGAAAATAGACATCTTGGGATCAACGAGAGGGTACAGCGCACAAAGGCTGGTTACTTACCTGACATGGGATTTGTTTGTAACCCCCCTGCTCCATCGTCGTCATCTGTAGTTCCGCTGGAGTCAAACAGCAGGCTTAGGAGGCAGAGTAAAGCTATGGAGGCATGGATCTGAGGTATCCATGGCGGCATGGTCTGTTGCTGGGATTCAAGATATATTGTGGTCAGGGAGCAGTAGTGGAGTAGGCAGAGTAAAGCTAGGAGACGGCAGATCGAGTATATGTATTTGCTTACCGGGCCGGGGTACAGCGTAGCCCCACTGCTCGCTTCCGTCAGCAGTCCCCGTTGAGATGGGGGAAGAGGAACCATGGCACGCATCATCGTCGCCATCTCGAGTGGAGGGAGCTAGCGGCGCGCCGAGCGAGCAACTGAAGGTTTAGAGGGCGTGGGGTTGCAGATCCTGCTGAGCAGGTTAGGATGGCAATCACCGGAGGAACACCAGAGCAGCTTGAGAACGATATGGGGGAGCAGCACACAGCAGCAGCACTGGTACTGGTGACCGGCAACACCCGGCCAGCAGCCCTTTTATTTATATTTGAAAGATGAAAGAAAAGGCACGATGAGTTAGCATGCTACGCGATGTATCGACCAATAATAATCGAATCTAGGAGCGTGCATCGTACCAGTAGTAGTGAGCTAAGGCAGCAGAGAACCACGCACCGCAGATCGAAAAAGGAGATGGGAAAGAAAGTTGGATGTGCAATGCACAAAAGATAAAAGATCGCACATTCCCACCCACGTTATTAATTATATTCTCCGATCCGCATGGTATGATCTAGCTTTGTTACTGTGGTTAATAATTAATATAAATCCGCCATTTTTCATTGTACATTAGTTATTTGATTGGAGACCGCATATACTATATATGACTATTGTCTCATGAATGAAATACTACAAAAAAAAAGTCCAGGAGTCCTCGAGGCAGTGCCGTACGTACATGTTATGTTAACCACTGCACATTTCTTTATCTGAATGCATGCAACTTGTTTTTTTTTTCGTTTTTCTATTTTTCTGGGAGCCCTCGAGGCAGCAGATATTTCCTATTTTTCTGTTTGCTGCAAATGAAATGACTTCTTAATGACCTATGTTCTACAACTTATTGAGAAACATGTGGTTACTTGATGAAGGAAAAACGATTGCACGAAAGAATTAATTTCGTAAATATATTGCCATCAACACCAAGCGTGGTCACATGATAAGCTTGTTTCTTTGGTCAACAACATATACAGTTTCCGGATTGGATGTAGATCGACGACGCCACTGTCAGTTTATCACCCTTGAACATATGTTCTATACTAGTTTATTTAGAAGAATGCTAGGATTAGAGATCATGCCGGCCGTTCTAAATTTTAATTCATTATTTTTTTATGGTGCACCAATAATGACCAGCCACAAGGTAAAAGAGGCCATGTTTAATTTGGTGACGCAAATTGGAGGAGGTGAGGGAACAATATGCATGCGAGGTGAAATGAAAAGCTTGCTGGCTCGCTGGGTCATTATTGTGTTGATGCCAAAGTGATTGAGCGTGCACCAGTACACGCAATGCATCCCCTTTGGTGGAGAACAACACGGCGACCATTTGTATTCTTGTGGTTTGGAGTATTTGGCGATGCCAAGCTATGCACAGTAGACAGTAGCATGCATGCCTCTCGGTTTGAAAGGAGATCGATGTGAAAGAAAGTTTGATCTGCAATGAAGATCGCACATGGAATATATACAGTACCACTGATTCAAGCACTAGTTGCATACCTTTGTCACAGCCAAAGTAATGCACTTCCATTACTTTTGATCGTCTAGAGTGTCTAGATAGCTAGCATGTCAAAGGAAAGTGAAAGCAGCTAGAGGAATTGGCAGGAAAAAAAATGCAGTTTTTCACGGGACATATTGATGCTTATCTTGGATGGAACACTGAGTGGTATATACATGCTGGACATCATTTTCTGATTCCACTCGGATTAGACCAAATGTGCTGACGATGGAAATTCTTCTGAGTAGGGATTTTTAATTTCTATCATTAGCCTTCTCTCTCAATTGTATATTTGTTCATGCCTACTAGTATTTCACCATTGATAGGTCGTGTATTGTGCTGATTCGGTGGACCTCCGCACGTACACAAAAGTCTGCCGCTGCAGAGTTCAAAGTTCAAAAAACCTATAGCTTCTCTCCCATTCTTTTTCTCATATATATTTTTTTAGAGAATGGAAAAAATCCAGCTTCAGCGTTCTTTGACTGTAACGACCGTGATGGCTAAGCGGGGAGGGGGGGTTTTTGAATTAGGCAACTTAAAAACTACTTCTAACTATGTCCTCTAATTCCAATCTTAGCAAAACCTAATAAAGTAAACTATCTGAATGTGCAACTACGGTTTTGCTAGATGTGTTGCTATCTCTATCGCAAAAGAGTTATGCAACCTAGGTTCTATACCTATCAACTAGCCTATCAATTAAGCTAGGAAAGGTAAAGCATACAACCAAGGTAACAATAAAAATGCGGAAACTAAAGATAAGGTAGAGATATGCAAACTCCCGTCAACGACTCCGGTATTTTTACCGAGGTATTGAGAAGAGCGCAAGCTTCCCCCAAGTTCTCATTGGAGCCCCTTGCAAGGAATCCCTCGCAAGGGCCAAGCTCCCGGTTAGGTAACTCCATGGATAGCCGGTCTTCCCCAAGTGCAAGTGGGTCTCCGATGTGTCTTCCAGCAAGCCTCTCCCGGACCGCTCTCCACTTCTTCACTATCAAGTTTCCGGCCGAAACACTGCGGTCTTGTTCCCTCCGGTACACGGTGGTAGCCATACCACAAACGTGGTTAGTGTGGTCTCGCAAGACTACAAGCCCCGCCGAGTACAAATGTGCACGCAAGCACCTTTGATCAAGAGGTATGCAAACCTCACAAGCAACTAAGCCTAAGCCTAGAGCAAGCGCATAAGCGGTGGTCTAACTAGCCTAAGCACTTTGCAAAGCACCTACACTAATCACCATGTGTATCACTAAGCACTATGCAAGTGGAGAGCTCTAAAATGGTGTATCAATACCCCCACACAAATTTCCCAACTCCTCCACACTTGAAATGGCCAGTTGGGGTGGTTATTTATAGCCTCCCCCACTCCAAAGAGCTATTGGAACCTTGCTGCCCTCGGGCAATGTCTCACGGTCCAACCGCCAGCCTAGGCGGTCCCACCGTGAGACAGGCAACGGTCACCAGCCATGCCTCCAACGGTCACCTGCCCTTCCTCAGCCCCACTTGTCATTGGTCATGCTGGCAGTCCAACCAGTCGACCTCACAGTCTGATCGTGAGGTGGTCTTGAGCCCGTGCTACGACATCTTCTCTGGATCCCCCGTCTAGAGTGGCGTCTGGTGTACATCAGTGCCATCGGTGTGACTTAGCCTCCTGGCGGTCCGACCGCCAGCCTGGGTGGTCCCACCGTGAGACAGGGTAGAGGCTGCCCTTCTCCAATCTTCGCACTATCTTCTCCGTTGATCATCCGGGCTTCTTCTCCTTTGCGTCTTGGACTCTTACCTTGACTTCTGGGTCTTCTACTAAGCTTCTAATGTCTTCATTAAGGTGTAGATCATCTTCTCCATTTGTCCATCTTGGTTCGAGTCCACCATGCATCCTATTAAACTATATAAAATAAACACTTGCAAATGCATTCGTCCAATTTAGTCTTGTTGATCATCAAACACCAAAATCCAAACTAAATGTGCCGAAGGTCCATTTTCCTTACAATCTTCCCCTTTTTGGTGCTTGATGACAACATGACCAAAGCAAGCAAGTAATAACAAATATCGAATTAAAAACCTATCTACTTGCTAGGATGCAATGCAAAGGTAAGATCATATGATGCTAAAATGATATCACTTGTAGGGATCTTTGAAAACTTACCTTGCCCTTGCACATGTCCCCGTGTACTAATATGGACTTAAGCCTCCCCCTAACTCCATAATCCACATTCCTCCCTTTCTCAAACCATTCCCAAATAGGGTTCTCTCCCTTTGATCTTCCCATAACCAAACCACTTGCATGATTGATACCAATTGTATGCTTCCACTTGTATCATGGTACCACTTGAAATTTAAAAATTTTAATTTGGTGTTATTATGGGTTGGGCTTGTCTTTGGTCCTACAACTTCTCCTCCTTTGGAATCAAACACCGAAAAGGAAGACATTAGTGGCACAAGGAAGGGTCAAAATTTTGTGATCCTTTGTATGTGAAGTGGAATTGATCACAAAACTTGACTCTCACATTACATAGACTAAGCTGCCCCTAAGTATATGCATACATATGGTGGATGGCAAAGCATATGCATAACCGACAAATAAATGCACAAGGGAGTTTAATCTATATAGTGCATGGAGAAATCATATAAATATACCAAATGAAATACCAACATAATGATATTGGTTTAGAAATACCACATGTAGAAATCCAATTGGATTGACACCACTTGTAATGGGTGGTGGATGTTGAAAGCATAATGCTTATATCTGAGGACTCCATTTTCCTTGCAATGCGACTACTACACACATCATAAGCTTGAAAAGGGTGTTAGTCTCAAAGCGTCCAACTTATAGAGTAACCTCCCCCTAAAAGTGTGCATACAAGTTTGGAATACTGGTAGGAGACATGCACATTGATTTT
This sequence comes from Saccharum officinarum, assembly GCA_020631735.1. Taxonomy (NCBI): domain Eukaryota; kingdom Viridiplantae; phylum Streptophyta; class Magnoliopsida; order Poales; family Poaceae; genus Saccharum; species Saccharum officinarum. The sequence continues at coordinate 42,317 of JAIWYO010004538.1, read as the reverse complement.
TAAGGTCAAATACCAATTTGAAAATATGACACCACTTGAATGTGAGAATCATTTTCATGGGTGATGTTGGGGAAAGTCATCTATAATTTGGACTTTGGCACATATAAGATACATAATTGTAAAAAGAGTTATGTGCCATGCTCCTAAACATTTTAAACCATGTAGGTTTTCTCCAAGGGTAAAAGTGATACCGAGCAATCCTACCATATGATTGCCTAGTGTATGCATGACAAGAATTTAAACATGCAAATGCAATACCTAGGCATGAAAGAAACTAGATGCTAATTGAAATTGCAAGAATTTAAATCTAGTTACCTAACAAGGGAAGGGGAATTTGGGTCCATAATCTTCACTAACCCACTTGGCAATAACATTGTCCATCATGATGTACCCCATGAAATGCACCGCAATTTTGCCAAGTCTCCAAATTCCCCAAAGTCCATTGGGCTTCTCATTTCCCCTTTGGGATCCAAACCTTCTTGGTTCTCTTCATGTTGGAAATAATCTCCTTTGGCACCCAAATGTGTTTGGACCCATTGTTGGCTTGCTTGTTCACCTTGATGGCCACCACCTTGTCATTCTTCTTTTTCTTCAACAAGTATGGTGTGGAGGCCTTCTTGTCCACCTTGTTCGTGTAGGTGTTGGAGAGCTTGCTTGTTTGCTTTTTGTTTTTCTCTTTCTTCTTTTATCCTCCATTCTTCACCTTGCATTCATAGGACTTGTGGCCTTCCTTGTGGCACACATAGCAAACCACGGTTTGTCCCTCATCAAGCTTCTTCACTCCCTTGACGGTGTTATCTTGATGAGGATGGGTTTGCTCCGTCTTGCCTTTCTCTTGAGTCAAGTCCTTGGTAAGGCAAGCCACTTCTTGCCTAAGTTGCTCATTCTCCATTGCGACCTCTTGTGTACATGTTTTTACAATCACATTCTTAAAATGAACTTGATCACAAAAGGGTGAGTCTAATTTAAATAAATCATTAGAAGAAGTAGAGGCATCCTTTTTAGGCATGTCAAAGATAGACTTTTCTTTTTAGGTGCCTCAGTGGGGGTTTTACTGACGGATTCAAGATTAGCAACTTTATTAGTAAGCTCATCACAATGTTTGCACATGGTTTCCATTTTAGCAAGCAAACTTTTATATGCTTCTTGTGAGCTAGCTAACTTTTCTTTTAATTTTTTATTTTTCCTCACAAGTTGCTCATCATTGATTGTGCTTTCATTTGTGCTTGCACTAGCCTCTAGTTGCTCAATTTTACTAGATAGCTCAACATTAAGATTAGCAAAGGTTTCATATTATTAAAGAAAGACATTGTAAGCTTGTTGTAGGCTATCTAATTTTTCTTTTAAAACTTTTAGCTTCTTTTGTTGGTCAGTGCAAGCCTTAGCATATTCAAGATTATTGAGCACAAGTTGTTCATAAGAAGGCATTTCATCATCATCATCATTATCACTAGAGGATGAGCTTTCGTTACCTCATGCCATAAGGCACACTGAGAAGAGCTTGGAGATGAGTGCTTGCGGCCACGCCTCTTGTGTTGGGCTTCATATTCACTTGATGAATCATCCCATGTCTTAACTAAAGTGAGGGCTTGGGCATTGCATGCCTTCTTCTTTGCCTTGGGTGTGGGCTTGTTTTGACAATCTTCAACAGAGTGCCCTCTCTTGCAACATCCATAGCATCCCTTCTTTCAATTCTTTGCTCTCTTCTTTGGTTGGTGAAGATGCAATCTTCAATTTGGATGGGCACACCCTTGACATTGAGCTTTCGGATCAACTTCTCCACTCCTTGAATAAGCTTGATTGTTTCTTCATCATCGATGGAGGAGTTGGAGGAGGATTGATCATCATCACTTGATTCTTCTTCATCATCATCATCCTCATCTTCTTCTTCATCTTCACTTGAGGAGCTTGAGCTAGAGCTTGACTCAACTTTCTTGCCCTTCATCTTCTTTTGCTCACCACATGTGAGAGCAATGCCTTTGCTTGATGAATAGGCTTCTTCTTGATCCATCTTGCGTGACATTTAAAATGCCACCAACTTGCCAATCACAATGGTGGGGGTCATGTTGCTCAAGTCCTCCATGTTATGGAGGATGGTGATGACGCTTGCATATTTGGAATGTGGTAGCACCAAGATGATCTTCCTCACAATGTCTATATCATATAGCTTTTGTCAATGCTATGGAATTGAGCTCATTGATAATTAGATTCAAACGAGAATACATATCACGAACAAGCTCATTTCATTCATTTTAAAGGAATCAAAGCATTGTTTAGCTAGGCAATGTTTTTGCGAATGAACATTACTTGTCCTGTCATGGAGCTCATGTAGTTTTAACCAAATTTCATGTGCCATTTTTAAAGTGAACACTTGGTTAAAAACATCCATGGTAAAAGATTCAAACAAGCAATTTTTAGCTCTAGCATTGAAATGAATTTCTTTTTCATCACCCGCCATGGGTTTATCAGGATTCTTTAGGGTTTTCATCCCATCATGGGTTACTCTCCAAACACCTAGATCAACTACTTCTAGGTAGCAAGCCATTCTAGCACTATAGTAGGGGAAACTAGTGTTGTCAAAGTGCGGAGGCCTTGAGGTATCCATCCCAACCACTCTAAATAGCGTCGGCTCAATGGTGGTGAAGCCAAAGGTCCAAATATGAGTCAACCTGGCTCCGATACCACTTGTAAGGATCGTGACGCCTAAGAGCGTGGTGAATTAGGCAAGTTAAAAACTACTTCTAATTATGGCCTTTGATTCTAACCTTAGCAAAACCTATGCAATAAAGTAAATTATTTAAATGTGCAACAACGGTTTTGCTAGGTGTGTCGCTATCTATTGGTATTTCTTAATGTATGTAGAAAGAATCCGCAAGCACACGGAATTACCATTATAGGACTTCACCCGGAAGTATTCAGGGTATTGTATTTTCCATACGGAATGGGTGTACCCTTCTAGCTAATTCATCAAAGGACAACACAAGGATAGAGTTGGTAGAGGTTGAGACGGATTCCTATGCTTTTAGGGTCTATGGATAGATAAACTCTACTTCTACTCGCTTACAACAAGCACTGGCGTACGCCTAGTTTGCCAAGCGATACTGGCATGTAGCGACATTGAACCTGAACATGGGGGATTATAAGGGACGGATAGGGCTGTCACCACCTGTTGCCTACCGCTCAACTATGGGGCACGAGGCAGACGAAGGTAGCCTCTATTCTAGACACCACATCTACGCTATCGACTACTACTCTAGCGTCGTACACGGTTATCCATCTCTATCAGGATCCCTCAACTAGAGTATCTGCTACGAGAGCGGATGATGAACCCGCAATCAAATAAGAGCAAAGCTTAACTACCATGAACACTCACTTATCAGGAGAATCCATTGAGGTACAGGTGTTCGTCAAGGTACAAGCTCGGGGAGACTACCGACAGGTCCAGTGCTTCCACGTACTCTACGTCATCTCTCCCTACTACTCAACTCTAGGTAGCTAGGGCCTAAGCCCTTCGAGTGATGTTTGAAAGTGGTGTAGCTCTCTCCCTTGGAATGTTGCCTATGAGGTAGGAGGCTCCCTCTCCTTATATAGGAGGTGGTTTGGTCGGTTCCGGTGAATATTCTCAAAGATACCCATCGCACCGTCATCTTGGGCCTTAATGGCACTGCCACGCGAAGGGTGGGCCTGAGAGGCGGCAAGCAGGGTGCAGCCACACCCCTGGTGCACCCACCCTCGTGAGGCGCCTGCCCATGACTGCCTTAACGTGGTCAGTGGCTGAGTGGGCCTGGGCCACTCCTTCGTGGTTTGGGGACTAGAATTACAGGTAAGTGGGCCTCTTTCTCTTTTGCTATGTGTAGAATGGAAATATGCTTTGTGTGGTTGCGTATTTTGATTATATTTCCATGCTTTTCATATAAGTCCCACTGCAAGAAAAACTTGTGGAATGATGTTAGATATAAACCCTATCACTAAGTTTGGTGTTTTATTTGAATAGTTTTGATGTAAAGTTGGCGGCTAATGAGTTAAGGATCGCCAACAAGCTTCCCCACACTTAGTCCTTTGCTCATCCTCGAGTAAAGTTTAAGGACTATGATGGTTCATCTCCTTGATATGAAATCTGCATACAAGTTATTCCAAGCTTCACCTGAACCTATGAACTTTTAAGTGTCAACCATATTATCTGAGGTAATTGGACATTGGAACAGTGTGGATTCAAATCCCCTTGCATCAATCAGCTCAGAAACTTGGGTTTTTTCATTTGATTTTTGAAAGTGTAAACATAGCTTAGCTCCTCAAATGATTCTCTCGGATCACTCAATTTTGTGTTTGGTTCCTCACCGAGGCATATCATAGTGTTGCCTTCCTTTCTTCCAACTTCTAGAGAGCTTATATGTATCTTTTGGGTAGGGAAACACATGAAGCCATACTTACTCTGCATATTTTGTTAAGTCAAAGCTTGGAGCCAAGGAGAAAGATGTCATACCCTTAGATCAAGAAGTGCATGTGTGTGGATAAAGTAATGCTAAACCTATACTATACTCCTTGATATCAGTGATCTGTCTCATAATTTTTATTTTTGAGAACATGGCTATCTCTTTTTCTTTTTATTTTCTTTTCTTTTTTTCATGAGCCTTCATATGCGCATCTCTCTTTTTTTATACTTGGACCTTCATGTCTCCATATTTTTTTTCTTTTTCATACTTCTGCATAGCTCATGTCTCTTAAACCACATATTGAGAGAGAGATCACTATTTTGTAGAACATAGAGTATTTATTTTAAGACATTTTTTGCCTACTCCTAGTGTAGGAGTATAATATTTTAGTGGATCAAGGCATGTTTTAGCGTATTCCCAGTGTAGGAATAGCTTATATATGTGGTGTGTATGTTATCTTGATCTTGGGGCATGACAACTTTCTCAACAAGGGTCAACAAGACTTGACAAAACTCAACGCAGGAGTAAGTAGCATATATTTGAAGGATTAAACATGTACAACTAGATATGGCTCTAGTAGGAATTTAAATATCATTGAGGAGCATGTTATTTGAATTTTGATTTTGTAAAATAAAATCTCAAGTACTTTAGCAAGAGAGAGCAAGGTTCATTTTTATCCTGCTATATCACATATTCCAATTACTTAGATAACATGGGGTCCCTATGATAAGTTGTTCACAAGTTATAGGAATATTGGCGAGGAACAAAGCATATGCAAACTTTTAATCAAAGAATAGCATGAAGATGGAGCATCATTTGTTTTGTATTTTTGATTTGTTAAATTTTAAAATCCAAAATTTAGGAGAGATTAGAGTAGTGCTGCACAAACCATCGTTGAAGAGGAAGGAGTTAAGGGGAGTTAGAGATGGTTTGGCCAAACCAGAGGTTCAGCCAATGCTCTCTAGAGCCATTTGCCATGTCCTTCTTGCATGCTGGATCGTTCGATGTTGTGCAACGTGTTGGTGGGAGATCACGAATGAGGATGTTTGTTATGCATGAGAGATCTCCCCCACACTTATTCTTATACCTGTCTTTATTCAACAGAAAAACAAAAATAGAACAAGCAAGGGCTCTACTAGCTTAAATACTGGGGAGCCTAAATTTTTATTAGTATCATTATTATTATTATTTTATTATTATTATTATATATATTTTAAGTGTTCACCCAACTTTTTATCTTTGAGCATAACTCAAGCAAGGCTAAAGGTAAAGTTTGCAACATATTTCTAGCCTTTGTTTGTCTCCTTCATAAATTACCACTATTGTTTATGAAAGTAATAACTCAAGGTTCATTAATCAAAGTTTAAACACCATATCTAAGTTTGTTTTAAAGAAGGCCATTTTAACCTAAGCACCATACTTAATTTAAAATGCCTATGGATGTACTTCTTGCGAATACATCCAAACTAGAGCATACGGCATAAATAAAAGAAGCATGAATTTATATGAGCAAGCTATATGGAGATGAAAAATGAGTATAAGGGTTGGTGAACATTGCATGACCTTTGCTAGTGCCATAGTGCATATATGAGATTTGCAATATTTATGATAAATGAAGACATCCACAACCATACTTCTAAAAGTTTGCAAATGAGGATCGAAAGATGGTTGTTGTCCTCGTAAAAACATGTGGCACTAAGCGAGATGAACTCTGGAGACTCCAGAATTGAACATGAATCTTGAGGGGTTTCAAAAAGAGAAGCTTTCATGCCCGTTGTGGAATCCTTCCTCTTAGACTCCAGAGTCAGTGCTTCAGGAGCGTCCATGGCATAGAAGTTTTTATTTTCAAGAGATACATTATGTAGGATCGATGTTGACTCTCGACCATTATCGAGAACAATGTTTTGATGGTTAGAGGGACATGGTTTAGGTTCGAGTGAGGGTGGTGATGAACATTCATTTTCACAAGAAAGCTTAAATGAAATGAATGGGGATATGAACTTCACCTCCTCGAACGGGTCATGGTTGGAATGCTGCTTCACCATTGGGATTTCTAGGCAAGAGATAGAAGTGGCAGCAGAAGTTTTCCCAAACTCTTTGTTAAGGCTCCCATGGGTAGGTTTTACTTGAAAAAGCTTTTCAAAAGGGTAGCCTATGAGACGATCAAAATCAAGGATGGCAAAGATGTGAAAGTCTAAGCCAACCTCGGTTTTATCTATTTTAATTGGCATAGCCCTGGCAATCCCACAACACTCAAAGATGGGTCTGGATGGACTTTGGAAGAGTTTGTTGGTCAGAACTAGTGGCATGTTACCCAACAAGGTTTTTGCTAGGAATTCTGACATGATACTAGTCTCGACAGTGGGGTTATGAAGGGCTACTATGACGGTTTCCCTTAACAAACAAGGCATGGTTGTGGAAAGTGAAAGAATCCAAATTGCTTCGAAAGAATGATTCACTTCTATTAACCATTTTTTCATTGGTACCTTGGGGAAAGCTTCCTCTGGAAGATTGGGAAGATGATAGCGAGGAAGAGTCATAGGCTGTTTGTGCCAAGAGTGCTTCGAGGTATTGCCGTAATCATTGAATTTGATACAAAACTCCAAAGAATGGATTACTCTTTCCTTCGGTGTTCACGTTTCAGGTGAGGGCTCATGAGTCGAATCTAAGGATGCTATGGGTTTGGATTCAGCTGATGAGGGCTCCTCAAAGCTCGACGTGACTTTTGCCTGGATGGGTTTGGTTCTTATGATGGAGGAAGTGTGATTGTCTATGAAGCTCTTAAGGAATGTTACTTGCTCCATCATAGGTTTGTGTGTGTGAAACGTCCTCCAGTGGTCATGTCATGGAATAGGTCACACTCCATGTCAAGACCCGAATAAAAGAGTCACAGCAATATGCTGTCAGGTAAAGACAAGTCTAGGCTAGAGTGTATTAAAACTGAAAACTAGGCCCAGGCTGCACTTATAAACTCCTTCTTGAACTGCTCAAAGTCAAGGATAGCCCTTGGTAGAGAGATGATACGGGACATAGAAAAAAATGTAAGACAAAACTTGTCTTTAAGTTCATCCCAATCCCCAATCGTATTTCCATTGGCATTAGCATACCATTGCTTCGCCTTCTCTATGAGAGAAAAGGGAAACAATTTCCACTTGAGAGTTTCTTGTGTCATGCCCGAGATGCTCAGGCATGAACACATTTCCTCGAACTCTTGCAGGTGATGGCAAGGGTCTTTGTTATCATGCTCAGAGAAGGATTGTGCTTGAACCGCTATAAAACCAAGGTGGAGTTCGTAGCCAAATGAAAGTTTTGGTTTTGAAAGAGGTGGCTTTGAGAACTCACCCTTGGAAGTGGAAAGGTTTGGATTTGAAGTTGTCTCCATGGTGTAAAATATAAAAGAAATAACTATTTTGTTTTTTTGAAAAGAAAGGATACAAGATAAGAGGACAAACTAGGTTTGAAGAAAATACAGCAACCGTTCCCCAGCAACGGCGCCAGAAATGCTTGTTGTTATTTCTTAATGGATGTAGAAAGAATCCGCAAGCGCATGGAATTACCTTTGTATCACTTCACCCGGAAATATTCAGGGTATCGTATTTTCCATAGGGAAGGGGTGTACTCTTCTAGCTAATTCATCCAAGGACAACACATGTATAGAGTTCGCAGAGGTTGAGATGGATTCCTATGGTTTTAGGCTCTATGGATAGATAAACTCTACTTCTACTCGCATACTTCGGGTATCGGCGTACAGCTAGTCTGTCAAGTGATACTAGCCAGTAGCTCTACGTCGAACTCGAACATGGGAGATTACAAGGGACGGATAGGGCTATTACCACGTGCCATCTAGCCCTCAAGCATGAAGCATGAGGCAAACGAAAGAAGCCTCTAGCCTAGACACCACGTCTATGCTATCGACTATTACTCTAGCGTCGTACATGGTTATCCGTCTCTATCAAGAGCCATCTACTTAAGTATCTGCTACGAGAGCGGATGATGAATCCGCAAGCAAATAAGAACAAAACTTAACTAATCAAAAGACTTAATATCACAAGAACCACGAACACTCACTAGCGGGAGAATCCATTGAGGTATAGGTGTTCATCGAGGTACAAGCTCGAGGATACTGCTGACAGGTCCGACGCTTTCTCGTACTCTCCCTCACATCTCTCCCTACTACTCAACTCTAGCTAGCTAGGGCCTAAGCCCTTGGAGTGGTGCTCAAAAGTGGTGTACCTCTCTCCCTTAGAATGTTGTGTATGAGGAGGAGGCTCCCTCTCCTTATATAGGAGGTGGTTTGGTCAGTTCCAAGGAATATTTCTAGACATACCCACCACACCATCTTCCTGGGACTTAATGGCACTGCCACGCGAAGGGTGGGCCCAAGAGGCGGCAAGGGGGGTGCAGCCGTACCCCTAGTGCACCTGCTCCCGGGAGGCACCTACCTGCGACCGCCTTCATGTGCGGTTGCTGAGTGGACCTGGGCTGCTCCTTCGTGGGTTTGGGGCCCAAAATTACTAGGTCATTGGGCCTCTTTCTCTTTTGCTATGTGTAGAATGGAAATACGCTTTATGTGGTTGCATATTTTGATTATATTTCCATGCTTTTTGTGTATGTCCCCCTGCAAGAGACAATTCAATAAAACTTGTGGAATGATGTTAGATATAAACCCTATCACTAAGTTTGGTGTTTTATTCGGCTAAAAATATGAGTTAAGGACTGCCAACACTATCTCTATCGCAAAAGAGTTATGCAACCTAGGTTTTAATCCTATCAACTAGCCTATCAACTAAGGTAGGAAAGGTAAAGCATACAACCAAGGTAGCAACATAAATGCGGAAACTAAAGACAAGGTAGAGATGCAAACTCCCGTTGATGACTCCTGTATTTTTACCGAGATATCAAGAAGCGCGCAAGCTTACCCTAGTCCTTGTTGGAGCCCCTCACAAGAGCCAAGCTCCTACTTCGAGTAACTCCATGGATAGACTCAGGCCTTCCCCATGTACAAGTGGGCCTCCAATGTGCCTTCTAGCAAGCCTCTCCAGGACCGTTCCCCTTTGTCTTCACTATCAAGCTTCTGGCTAAAATGTCGTGGGGCCTTATTTCCTCTAGGACATGGTGGGGGCCACACCACAAAGGTGGTTTATGTGGTCTCGCAAGACTACAAGCCCCACCAAGTACAAATGCAGTGTGTGCAAGCACCTTTGATCAAGAGGTATGGAAACCTCACTAGCAACTAAGCCTAAGCCTAGAGCAAGCGCATAAGTGGTGGTCTAACTAGCATAAGCACTTTGCAAAGCACCTACACTAATCACCATGTGTATCACTAAGCACTATGCAAGTGGAGAGCTCTAAAATGGTGTATCAACAGACCACACAAGTTTCCCAATTCCTCCACACTTGAAATGGCCGGTTGGGGGTTATTTATAACCTCCCTCACTCCAAAGAGCTGTTGGAGCCTTGCTGCCCTTGGGCAGTGTCTCACGGTCAAACCGCAAGCCTTGGCGGTCCCATCGTGAGGCAAGCAACGGTCACCTACCATGCCTCCAATGGTCACATGTCCTTCCTTGGCCCCACTTGTCATCGGTCGTGCTAGCGGTCCGACCAGTCTACCTTATAGTCCAACCATGAGGTGGTCTTGAGCCCGCACTACGACATATTCTCTGGATACCCCGTCTAGAGGGGCGTCTGGTGTACTTGGCGCCACTAGTGTGACTCAGCCTCCTGGCGGTCCCACCGCCAGCCTGGGCGGTCCCACCATGAGACAGGGCAAAGGCTGCCCTTCTCCAAACTTCGCACTATCTTCTCCGTTGATCGTTCAGGCTTCGTCTCCTTTGCGTCTTGGACTCTTAGCTTGACTTCTAGGTCTTCTACTAAGCTTCTAATGTCTTCATTAAGGTAAAGATCATCTTTTCCATTTGTCCATCTCGGTCCAAGTCTGTGATGCATCCTATTAAACTATATAAAATAAACACATGCAAATGCATTAGTCCAATTTGGTCTTGTTGATCATCAAACACCAAAATCGAAACTAAATAGGCCGTAGGTCTATTCTCCTTACATCGACCAAGAAGCATCAATACCATACTTATTATAAACTTGCGCAAATTTAAACTTACTATAGGTTCGAAACTAAAATCCAAGACGGTAACTTAAAGATCATCCATTAGACACGAAGAGTTGCATGGCTCTTGATTCTAGTATACTATATGTCTACGAATCTGTGTTGGATAGTTTTAGGCTTACTACAAAAATAGCAAGTCTTACTAGCATTCCAATTTCGCTTCGCTACTCTCTTTGTAAGAATCACCCTTTTTTTAAGAACCAAAGAAATCATAATTTTTAGGGGTACATTCATATGCCAAATCTTCTATGTAACCTTAATACCTTTATTGACTAAGTTCTTATGCATGGATCTAATAGGGAAAATGCCATTTTATTTAGATTCAAAATGAAGGTATCCCTATCCTCATGTAAGTTGATAAAAGCGACTCTTGCAACCAGACTTTGCCATTCCACAAACTTATTCCAAATTAGTGCCCTCCTAGAAGACACATTCAAAGACGTAGAACTAAGTACTTCCACCACAATTTCTTGTTAAATTTCTTGCACACTATACAAAATAAATTTCGATATTGGTATTACAGGGATTGGCTATCCAACCATTTATCCTCCCAAAAACAAATTTGGATGCCATTGGCAAGTTTAAACTTACCTAGACTTAGACATTGGTCTTTGACCACCAATAAATCATTCAAGAACTGTGAAATCCTGGCTTTCTTATCAACTTGTCTTAAAGTCTTGTTTTTTTAAATACTTGTTTCTAAGTAGCACTTGGCACATACCATCCTCATTACATAGTTTAAAGAGCCATTTGCTCAAAAGCATTTTTTTCTACGTATCTAAATTTTGGATTCCTATACCACCTTGTACTTTTGGTTGGCACAAATGTTCCATCATGCTAGCCTATATTTTTTTTGCTGATCATTGTACTATAAAAACCTTGATCTAAAATATTCAATCTTTTTAAGAACACCCCTTGGGATCTCAAAGAAAGAAAGCATGAACATAGGTAAACTGGACACAACAAAATAAACTAGCACAAGGCTACCACCGAAGGATAGGAGTTTTTCTTTCCATCCACGTACTTTTTTTCAAATCTCTCTTCAATCATTTTCCAATCTTTGTTATTTAGCTTCTTGTACATGTCGAATGTTGGCTCAGGGATCCCAAGAAAACTATAACAAGGGGTTTTCACTACCAGTTCGAGATACGAACCTGCGGAGAAAACCAGTCTCAAGTATATACGTGGTCATAAACCCTAGTCCAATCTCTCTCTCGCATATATTACTCCTCAGTCGTCTGTCTCTCCCTCACCTGTGCACTCCCACCTAGGCCCATCTCTATCCCTCACCCATCTCAGCCCCATATCTCTCGCCCGATGGTGCAACGGTCCCCAGCACCAATCGTCCCCGCATGTCTACGACGTCGCCCTTGATGCTCCAGCCCTTGTCAGCAGCATGGTAGACCTAGCCAGCGGCGTGGCCTAGGGTGGCGTGAAAGAGGCTGTAGTGGGTAGGCAGCCATAGGACATGGCGGCAATAAGGTGGCCCTAGGGCATAGTGCGAGGCAGCCTTATGGCAAGATCCTATGGTGTGGTGGCGGTAGGGTTGATGATGCAGCAGCGGCAGCGGCCCAACGATGTGTGCGGAGGTTAGTTGTGGCATAAGATCTGACTGAGGGTGGTAGGTGTTGAAGCTAAAGAGCACTTCAAGCCAACACACCAGCGAGGGCCTTGGACTCCAAAAGAGGTTGCAAACAACCTACAACGCAGCAAGAACGCAGCGTAATCGGTTGAACCGATCTAGAGATCGACAGGGCTGATCGATGTGGAGCTCGATCTTGGCTGAATAGGCTCCCGAACTACTCTTGGAAGGATCCATCTGGGAGGAGGAGGAGCACATGGAGGGTCTCCTAGGACCATCAAGGCCGCCTAGGATGCTAGCAAATCTCATGAAGAAACTTGCTGGACAGCAGGAGAGGTTGAGGAGAAGAAATTAGGGCAAACAGTAGATAGTTTTGTTGTGTTTTTGATGATTGGATAGATGGAAACTCAATCGGCCATGATCCTCTCATATATTTAGAGGGGGGTGGTCTTATCCTAGTAGGAAACCTCTCTGAGCCTTATTTTTTAAGTTTCCCACGAGTTTGGAACAGTTCGGATTGGAATCCAGAAGACCAGATCCGAACAGGCCTTTTTATTTGGTCTACTGGAAGTGCCAATGTCTGCCGGAACTGCCGACAGTCGAAATTGCCGACATGAGTCGAAACTACCGACAATTGAAACTGCCGACGTGAGTCGGAACTGCTGATACTAGAGCATCTTCTCGGGGGCATAACTCTTTCATCCGGACTCCGAATTAGACGTTCCATATATGTTTTTTGACCATCTCGACAAGAGGAATGCAATGGTAAAGTCCATTCTACATTTTGACAACTTCACAAAATGGACATTTTTGAGTGTCAACATATGCCCCCTATTTTTAGGTGAATGATGCATGAACCTAAAAACACTTAATCAAACCAAACATAAAACTGAACAGCAATGATACCCATCTCATTGGCTGCTCAGTAATTAAGGGCGATGTATACATTGGCCATTTTTGCTCTAAGGGCGATACATGTATCGGCCATTGTTTGGAGAGCACTTAGGCTTCTTGCCAAACACTTGGAAAATGCTTTTTCAAGTACCTCCCATTGAATGCTCTTCGATCTAATTGGTAGTCTAGTTTTCCACACTAATTCTCTCACTTGGAAGGATTTACTCTTGACTTTCTTGTTGTATGCCTTGGCGACTCGAGCTTTATCTTTCTCTATCTCCTTAAGAGCTTTTAATCTCACATTAGTTACCTCATCGATGGATCCATCATCAAATCATGATACACAACAGCTGATAGATCATTTTGTTTAGCAAGTCTGTATGCATCTAAATTTACCTCAATAGGCAACATGGCTTCTTTACCATATACCAACTCAAAAGGAGTAACTTTTGTAGCACCATGCCTTGAGGTGCGATGTGACCATAGAGCTTCAAACAAAACTTCATGCCACCTCCTTAGATTCTACTCAATCATCTTCTTGATGAGCTTAATCAAAGTTTTATTACTAGACTCAGCTTGGCCATTAGCTTGAGCATAGTATGGAGATTATTTGAGCAATTTGATCTTATATAATTCGGCAAACTCTCTCACTTCCTTGATACAAATGATGTCCCTTAATCTGTAGTCAATGTTTGAGGGATGCCAAATCTAATGAATGATATGCTCAATAATGAACTCAATTACCTCCATGTGTGTCATATTCTTTAAAGGAACTGCCTCAGTCCACTTAGTGAAGTAATCCATAGCAACCAACACAAATCGGTGTCCCTTGAAAGATGGGGGATGAATTTGGTCAATGAAGTCTAACCCGCCACGAAAAGGCCATGGTTTGATAATTGGATGAAGCATAGCAGCAGACACAACCTGAATATTTCCAAACATTTGACACTCTTCGCAACCCTTATAGTAACGAAAACAATCGACCATCATGGTAGGCCAATAAAAAATGACTCTACGCAACAACCACTTCATCTTTGGGGTTGATTGATGCGTACCACAAATACCTTCATGGACATCTCCCATAGCCACTCTTGCTTGATCAAAATCCAAGCACTTTAATAGCAAGTCCACAGCAGTTCTCCGATAGAGCTCATCATTATGCAGCACATATTTGAAAGCACTCCGCCGAACACTCTTGTCAACATTAGCACTTAGATCACATAAATATGCCAACAAGGGAGTCCTCTAATCATATAAATTGGCCACAACATCACTAGAAGTTTCGTTGGGCCAATTTGAAAGCTTCTCGAGCAGATTGGCCGGGTTGGCCAGAGGTGAATTGGCTAAGCCGACTGGGCTGCTGCAGAAGGGAAGTCAGCTAAGCCGACTGGTCTAGTTGGCTTAGCTGACAGGCTAGCATCTACTAGGGGGTCGGCTAAGCCGATAGAGCAGTTGGCTTAGCCAACTCATCTGTACCTGCACGGGAAAATTCTAAATCTTCATGCATCGGCTTTTCTTGAATATGAAAATTACGCCTACCAACGTCATAGCCAGATGCTTGTTGAGCTAACATGTTGGCCCTTCGATTTTCATGCCTCAGAACATGCCAAATTTGAAATTCGTCAAAAGAACAGATGACGTCAAGGCAAGCATCTAGACAAGCTCTTAGTGATCCTTCTAAACATTGAAATTCACCAGTAACTTGCTCTACCACCAGCAAGGAATCACCATAGGCCTCAACATGTTTTACTCCCATAGAACGCAGCATAATCAATCCGAATAGCAAAGCTTCATATTCGGTCTGATTATTAGTGCAATAGAAACTTAATTGGCTTGACATTTCAAATTCAGCTCCATTAGGGGAAATAAGTACAATACTAACACCTTGGCCATCGTTGCAAACTGATCCATCAAAGTATAATTTCGATAGCGATGAAAGCATTATCGATGATGTCGAAGTGGGTGTCGAAAACCCCTGCCGTAACTCAACCAAGTTCTTTTGAAGTGGGTAATCGAACTTTCGATAGCGATACAGGGAGCAAAAATGATCCAAATACACGTACCATGCTCCATGTACCTCTCTGCCTTTCAAGCGCAATGAAAATTGTGCTAAGGCTACGGAGCCTCTGATACTTTGTATATTTTATGATGAACTACCGAAGACTTAAAATTAGTTGAACTTTTGGATTTTTTAGCAAACTCTGTCATTTCGCAGCTCGACCCTACCACTCGAGTTCTGAATATGAACCCTTTTGGGCCTTGTTACATGCACTTTAGTAACCACCTTGCTCCATTTGTTCTCTTTTTAAAAACTGAGCTTTTCTTGGCAAAAGCTGTGTTCAGATAAATCATTACCTCAATTCACAAAAGCTGTAGAAACGCCTGGCCTCAAACCTACACACGCAGCATTAGGGCTTTACCCGTCCACAAGTCGTGTTTTATTTATTTATTTATATATTATATATATATATATATATATATATATATATATATATTTATATTTATATTTATATTTATTTATGTCATCATCTTTTCGAAGAACAGATGCCCACCTCGATCCAACGAACTCCTGTTCGTAACCCAAAAAATGTATATGTGTGTACATTTTGGATCTCGAACTGGTAACAACAAAGTGTCAATCATTTCAGATGTCCAACCATTAATATTCCAGTGAGTAACCACACATTCAAGACCAGCGAAGACTTCAGGAAAGCACTATTTGCTCAGACGAGGAGACTTCGCACTCAGGAGTCAGGACCTGTGCTTCAGCACACGGCGAAGACTTCGCTATGTGGCCTATTTGTGGATTAATAAACATAAGTATTCAATTCGTATTATACTCCGAAAGAAAGACATGTTATATCCTACTTAACCTTTTGGATAAGTCACCCATTTCGCATTACATTCAAGAAAAAAGAAGAGGGGGAAATAATAATAATAAAAATATGCTTGTCACATTTCGACTCTCAAGGCCTGACCTGTAGCGCCTCACCCTCCTGTTTTAATACGGTTCGCTAGTGCTGTATTAAAGTATATTTATATGTTCATCTAACTAGCAGAGTCATTTCGTTTCCAAGAACAACTCATTCCTTCGGAGAAACGCAACAGGACCAGCGAAGGTCATTCGGCGGGACGCAAAGTATGCATCGAAGTACGGACGAGAGGTTGATACCAATTTTTCTTCACCATAGGTCATCTTGGAGCTTCACTTCTGAGGAACTGGCCGAAGACTCGTCCCGCCAACCCTTCTTGAAGCTCTCGGCAGTCGTGAAAACGCTTTCGGCAAGCTGCGAAATCACCATTGGCGAAGCAACCTGTGGCAGCACCAATGACTACGCCAGCATGCTGGCTCCCGCACACAGGATTTCACAAAGCATTGCACAAGCTAATTAAAATTTCTAGAAAGACGGCCGGCACGAACAGTCCAGTCAAGCTGCACTCGTACGGTCACCATTCCACACTGCAGCGAAGAGTACAACGACACCACTGTTTATGGAAGGAACCTCATTTCGGCACCCTGCCTCTGCCCCCGCCACATCAAAAGGCAGATCGGGTTTATCATTTTGCACTAGCGAAATGAAGGGCCGTCCTCCTCCGTTGATTCACACCAGCGATAGGGCGAGTCACCAATTTTCGTCATTTCGCACCGGCGAAATGGCAGGGGCAAAATGAAAGTGGCACCGAGCAGGGTTTAATTTATCGATAGCAAAAAAATACCGGAGGTCACTGATAAACGGGTTTATCGGATTTATCGAAAAATTTCTCGGTCAAAAATAAAACAAAATAATACCTAATTTCACTATAAGTTGTCTCTAAAGCATTTAGCATCAAGAACTAGCACATAATAGTATTGATATAATAGAGTATCATACTTTCATGTATGTGGAATACTAAAAATTGGAATCTCGTCGATAAATAAATTTTACCGGACCACAGCGATAAACGGGATTATCGGGTTTATCGAAATTTTATCGCCGATAAACGGGATTATCGGGACAAAATGAAAGTGGCACTGAGAGCAGCGAGCGAAATGCGGCCAACACTAGGCACGAAGGGATTCCTTTCCAAACTGAACATTCTAGCGTTTGTGCTTGCAGGTCAGCAGACTGAAGGCTGATGAATGCAGGCATCGGAAGAACCTATAAGAGAGGGATGTATTTGGGTTTAACGAGATGCAGTCTCCTGCTCTCGGTTGCGTGTTAATAAAGGATGGGGAACAGCCCCCCACCGGTGGCTTACATCTGGTGGCGAGTACAACACGGAGTATTACATTGGAGGCGAGTACAACACGGAGCATGCAGAACATGCAGCACTAGACTTGATCCTATGGACTAGGATTACATCGGTGTTAATTCAACAGGCTAAGTATAGAAAGTCTAAGACATAACATTCTCTAATAGAACCGACAATCATCTCGCACCAACGTTAATAAACAAGAAGCACCCAAACTAGACATCATTTCGCAGGACCCCACAAACTCTTCTTTATAGCTGTGTCGGTCTATTCAATTCGCTCACTAGCATAGCTCGTGTTATTTACTACTCTCTTCGGCATGCGAAACGACCGCACTCATACAGCCTGTTCCTGGTGTTTTCGCTAGGGCGTCCCATGCTTTTAAGTAGCATCATGCATGTGTAAAACGAGAATACTATAGCTAATGCTTTTGCTTCATACTTGTTCATACTACCTTCTTTTCGTCTACCTCAACGGGCACAACTCTTGCTCTGCTTGCATGTTTGACAGGCACCGAAAGTAGCAATGTAGTATTCACGCATAGCAGTGATGGACAGTCTCTGCTTGCTTCGCTGAAAAGTAATGGCTGAAAGTACTGTTCGTTGATTTGTTGTGAGAGAAAAACAATGTTTGTTCACTGAAAAAGTACGGCTCATAAGACAAGCGAACAGAGTCAGTGTTGAGACGTAGCAAAGGAATATTCGTGCACGGCGGAGAATCATGAAAGTAGCAGATCCATGCGACCCTTAGTTTCCCTACTCTTCGCTACTTCAGAAATGAACTCTTCCTAAGCGAAGACGAGAAACACGACGAAAAGCTAGGCTCTTGCCAATACACCATGCCAGTTCGTCAGCAGCAACAACAATGAGAGCACAAAACCATGATTGGCGAAAATCGCCAGCGTGAATTAGTGGTGGCCCAAGCTCCCGCTGGGCAGTTTGCCAGCATCGAATACAAAATGTTTCTGTGCTGTTGCTCACGTGCAAAACGATTACTCAAGCAAAAAAATTATAATGCTCGTTTAAATTGTTAAGGACTCAGTAGCGTATGCTGAGACACATGGTGCGTCCGCACGAGCTGTCGGCTGCATAGTATACAATTTTCTAGTTATAGTTAGTGAAAAAGTCATCACACTTCGTTGTTAACTGCATAGTATATAATCTATCTTCGCCCTGTGTGATTCTTCATAACATTTGAATGGGCGAGACGCGACGAAAAGAGACTCTTGGTGTTGGCACTGACCCTCATACCTTTTTTGTTTGCGGGGGCGAGGGGTTACGAAAGGAGCCCTTCGGCGCTTATAAATTGCTTTGGCGCCCATCCCGCCACCTTTCGAGGCGAAGGGGCAAGGATTTGCGAAAGGAGCCCCTCGGCGCTTATGAATTGCTTTGGCGCCAACCTCCCCACCTTTCAAGGCGAAGGGTGAGGATTTGCGAAAGGAGCCCCTCGGCGCTTATGAATTGCTTTGGCGCCAACCTCCCACCTTTCGAGGCGAAGGGTGAGGAGTTACGAAATGAGCCCCTCGGCGTTTATGATTTTCTTTGCTGCGATGTGAAGCTACAAAGCTCTATCAAATCATTGTGCTTCGCTTGGATGTATTTTTTGGCAAGGCAAAATCATTGGGCTTCTTTCATGTTATTGTGCTTCGTTTGCGCGTATTTTTTACAACACCAAAACAATGAGCCCTTATCAGATCATTGCGTACATGGAGATCGAAAAGAATGCAAGCGGCGGCTCGTTGTCGCCCTCACATAGTTTTCGGAGGGTCAAAGCGCTTTAGCACTTAGGCTTTTCGCTTCTTCGTGGGTCGAGTTGTTTTGGCCCTTAGGCTTTGAGGTTGAGTTGGCGCGTTTGAGAACTTTAACGGAAATCTGGTGGCTCAACCTTTTGCTTCAAATGGTTTTATCGATATCCAGGCCTTGTTGCAGTCAAGGCTTGTTTCAATATTCGGGTCTAAGACTGCTTGCCTTGGGAAATATTTAAATAAAGTTTAATGGGTCAAAGGATTGCCTTGTTAACGCCCTTTCGCAAAGGCTTAACAAAGTAAAAAAGAACCCACAAATGCATGCTAGCGAGAGATGAGTGTTCTCAGAGAAATAATAAGAACCTACCGATTTGAGAGTTTTCGATATGCTTCGCCCTCACCTTTTTGGAGGGTCGAAGTCCTTAGCCCTTAGGCCTTTCGATATGCTTCGCCCTCGCCTTTTCAAAGGGTCGAAGTCCTTAGCCCTTAGGCTTTTCGATATGCTTTACCCTCGCCTTTTCGGAGAGTCGAAGTCACTAGCCCTTAGACATTTCAATATGCTTCGCTCTCGCCGTTTTGGAAGGTCGAAGTCCTTAGCCCTTAGTCCTTTCGATATGCTTCGTCCTCGCCTTTTTGGAGGGTCGAAGTCCTTAGCCCTTAGACTTTTCGATATGCTTCGCCCTCACCTTTTCGGAGGATCGAAGTCCTTAAGCCCTTTAGGCTTTTTGTTTAGCTTTGCCGTCACGTATTTTTGGAGGGTCGAAGTTTTGAGCCCTTAGGCTTTTCATCAATGCATATGAAAAAAGAAAGCCAAGTGATACACATAGTAAATAAATATTTTGCAAGTCTCAGCAGAGTTGTTGACTTCCGAAATCTTCGCATGTCTCACAAGAAAACAACTGAACAAGAAACCTCCAGCACAGGGGAAACAGGCCTTAATTTTTGAACACGTAACTGCTTGTGGTTTTCAGATCCCTGGCGATGCTGATGGATTTTTCGGTGGGCGGTAGTCGTCTTATGAAGTATCTCCACTCTCTCGTGGATTGCAATGCTGATGGTGCCATTTTGAGATGGTTTTTCCGTGACATAGACTGGGAAATGATTTCGTTTGTGCTGCAAAAGAAAAACTTCCCAAAAAAAATATGGATGAATGTCACAGTACAAGTGAGTGTATCCGGCCCGAAGTTAACACAACCAGGCGAATAGTTGAGAAGGGACTGTATCAAAAAGCTCTTATCCCTCTTGGAAAATGCACTCTTCATTTGTTTTCATTCACTTTATTTGTTATTTCAACATGTATACTAAATAATAGCTCGCTATTTCTCAAAAAGCAACACGTCACAAAGTGAACACACGCAGCTGCCTAATTGTTGAATGGAGCTACAAAAGAACAGAGCTTGCATGCACTGAATACCTGCTCTGTTTAGCTAAAGAAGTTAGCCTGCTGTAGCCTTATTAAGAGGACAGAAAGCTGCTAGAAATTCCCAAATTGCGCTGGGACCGTTGCTCTGAATAATCTGGCGGCAAGAGATTAAAAGCTACCGTGCATTCACTACTTTCATGACACACATGCAAGCACAAAATGGTCTACAGTGTTTGAATAAACGAATGATCAATCAGTTAAGCATGTATGCAAAAAGTCAGAAATTGTTGTGCTGAACTTATTCTATAGTGGTAGCAACTTATTCCAACTCCAAATATCAGAATATCAGATATCATGTATTCAACAACTTATTTAATTTAAGTGTTGTAGTTTTTAGTCCTAAAAAATAAAACAAAAGAACACATTTTGATACATAAAAAATATTATAGTGAGGATTTCTACTTAACTCTGTCAAATACTTTGGATAACAATTTCCATATAAATTAGCATGAGCCATAGTTCAGATGCCTCATATCTGAACAACATACTGCTTAAACCCCTAATTTAGCAGGAGCCTTAGCAATACGAAAGGTAAAGCCTAATCACATCATATAACCACACTAATATTCTTGCTTCTACTGCTGGCCTACTAATGCTTTATAAGATTGTTGCTAAAATAAAACCAGTTAGTTTAGCACATTAGTTAGTAGTTACTGATAGGGATCTAATTTTATGCATACTTCCAAGTACTTCTTGTGTCTCGTGCATCCTACATTACATACTATGCATAAATTTACCAGGCAATAGCAGTATGCACCAATCAATTATAAAAGTAGTATGGCGCTATCTCCTTTCTAATTGACATTCTAGCAGTATGCACGAATCAAATAGATATGCAATATGTAATCCAGTACAAATTCAGTAATCCCTTAGAAAGGTAATCTGCTAGAAATTAGAGCGCAGGCACCAGGCAACGGCATTATGTAAGATGCATTTGCTCGTAAAAAGGAATTCAATTAGAAACGCAACATACTCTGACAAATGCAGACACCGCATGACCGCAACAGGGCAACACGCAGTAGGCACAAGGCATTTGCGCTGTCGCCTGCAGCCTGCTCTTCTCACTAGTCAGATGCCACTCATCGGCAGTGCCGGATCTGCTGCTTGCTGCTGAGCTGATCACCGAAGAAGAACAAGAGCTGCTGCTGTTGTACAGATTTGCTCGCCTAAAGCTCGAGCTGCTGAAACTGCTACCGTACCTGTAGAACACAAGAAGACTACCCCTGACCGAGCTAACCATGAGATTCGTTAACCTGTTACTGCCCTGTCTAGATAAGCACAAGCAGACGATCAAAACGAACAGCACGGTTAGCAGTAAGCTAATGTGGTAAACTGGCCAGCTGAACAGAGCCTGGTGGTTTCTCTGGCCGGATGAACTGAAGCTTACTCAGCCGCTCTAAGAAAAACTCACCAAAAACGAGTCAAAATAAGCCCGGTTCGACCAAGATTTTAACTGCACTCAAGCGAAACAAGGGTAAACTGCTCCAGCTGAAAACCCCTAAATCGATTGGAAGTACCTCACGAATTCCAGAAAATCGAAAACCCTAGAAGAAAGGGGAAAATTTGAGGAAAGCACAAATTTGTGGCGCTCATGTGATAGATTAGATGGGGGAATCACCCTAGCCTTACTCGCATGTGTCCTAGCACCGATTTACCCCCCAAGAAATTAACCCCAAACAGCAGTCAAATCGCAAAAACGAAAAATCCCAGAAAAAATCCTCCGAAAATCACAGAAAAGGGAAAACTTGAGACTTGGAGAGGAGACTGCTTTCGTATGGATCTGAGCGAAAGGCAGAGAGTTGTCTTGAGGAGCGGCCCTGGCAGTGACTGCCGTTGGATTTTTAGGTCACGTAATTGGGCCCGAAACATGATAGCGGGGTCACCAACGTATAATACACCCTCAACAGTAAACATGAGATTCACTCAAACGGATGAATCAGAGAAGCATTGTTTTTATTTTTTATTTTTTATGCAGAGCAATGCAAACAGGGTGGGTGAATGCAATTAAATAAACATGCCATGGTTTTGGAAAAGGAAATCTAATTAAACGAGTGATATGCATGAAAATCTAGGCTTTAGTCTTTTCTCATAACGCAGACCATCTACCGGTATCATACCGACTAGCAAAGCTGATGTATGAATCCGATGGTCCCGTTTAACATACATCTACTACGAAGCTAGACTAAGAGCATTGAATAGATAGATAACAAAGATATTGCCATCTACCTAGACTAGGCATAGCGCCCAAATACAACTCAAAGTCTAAGAGCCACCTGAAGAAAGCACTAGATAAATGATGAATCAAACAAACATGCAGTGGTAAAAATAAAAATGAAAAACATATTTTTGGGTTGGTTCTCACATACCTTGATTGATTCCACCATCACCCACAATTTGTGATGGAATTGTGAGCGATGCAATGTATTTGTTCTGTCACACATGATGGTTTTGTCTCCTTTTGACGGCGATCTTCACTCCATCTGCACATGGTTAGAATGTATACATATACCTATCTATGAGATGGGTGCCAGAAAGCTTGTTGGTTGTTCATGAATGATCGGGCACCCTAGGCTCGTGATGATTCTTCTTTTTTTTCTTGTGAAAATGTGCCGGAAGGTCAAACAGCCGGTGTTGCCATGTTTATTCCACACTCAATAGGACAAGGATAATTCCATAAAAGCTAGTGGTAAACTAGGTTAGTAGACATCAAGGTCAATATCAAAATCTTTGCACCAATTGCTTGTTGGTATTTGTTAACGCAAACAGAGAAATCCGTAAGCGCACGGATACCGTTGTAGCTTTCACCCAGGAGTATTCCCATAGGGAAGAAATGGTTAAAGAGGTTGATAGTTAACCATTGTGTATCCACTAACTAGTGTACCGACTAGACTGATGTGGGGGGTAAGTGATAAAATAGGAGTTTTGTATAAATGACACACACAGGAGAACTCTAGGATATGAAAGAAGGGTAGACCAGCTAAGTTGAGAGGACAATGGGTGAGTTCAAGGTTCATTTATTCTTCTCTATTACTGTGGTTCTATTCTAGATCAAACCAAAGGGATTAACTAAGCAATGGGTAAAACATAGCAATCACACCATAAAACTTTGGAGCAGCAGTACCTTTCCGACCCCTAAGGGGGTAAGAAAACGTGATTGGGGGAAGGCTGCCAAAAGCCTATGAACACCAATCCGAACGTGGTGGATTACAAAGGGCTAACAGAGCTGTCACGTCTGGGGCTACCACAACTATATGTAGGACTGGGCGCAAACATTTAGAATCGATAGCCGTACTATAAAGGGGGAAATTCTTTGGCTATTTGGTCTCATAAGTGCCACTGGATGATGACTAACATTCATGTGCATTAGGATCTAGTGGAGAGCTAACATAACCCTTGAAAATGTTTGTGAAAATATGCTAACACATATGCACAAGGTGATACACAAGGTAGTTGGCACATTTGCAAGGGTTTTGAGAGAAAGAGAAAAGTGGAGCGAAGAAACAGAGGTGAAAAAGGACGAAGAAACAGAGGCGAAAAAGGTCACTGGAAGTGACCGGACGCTGGCCTCGGGGGCACCTGCGCGTCCGGTCAGTGTTGGTCGAGCAGAGCAGTAGGCCAGTGAAGCTGAGGCGCTACCGGACGCATAGAGGGAGAGTCCGGTCATGTATGACATATGGTGACATCAGCAGCCAAGTCTCGCGTGGAACAGAGAGAGTGATCGGACGCTATGACGCGTCCGGTCAGCATAGACCGGACGCGTTAGGTCAACTTTTTTCGATTCTGAAACCTCTCTATACTTGATCGAATGCCACATGGTGGAGAGTCTGGTCATTTCTGACAGCGTGTCTGGTCGAACATATCACGTGCTGACTGGCTAAGTGACCGTTGAAATCCAACGAACGATATTTGAACAGGGACACATGGCAGCATCTGGGTGCTTGGACAGTAGTGACCGGACGCTGGGGCTACGTCCGGTCGATCTGACCGGCACATCTGGTCAGGTCGAGCAGTACCCCTTCGTTACTCCAACGACTCTTTTTGTTTTGGGGTCTATAAATATGTATTGGCTGGCTCTAGGGGAACTCTCTTGGACTGTTGATCATCTTGACATCCTCTTGAGCTGAGCATACTCCCTCCCACTCATCTCCCTTGCTTGGTTGTTAATCCAAAGTGAGATTGAGTGGTGCATTATGCTTGTGAGTTTGTATCTTAGTGGCACTTGGGTGATCTTTGGCTGTGGAATTCTTATTTCTCTTGGTGGTTGCCGCCACCTAGATGGCTTGGAGGCAGTGGAGGAGTCGTGGCAAGAGTGGTGCTTATTCTTGGCCACCTCCTAGTGATTTATGAGGGGTGTTGTGCCTTCCCCGGCGGAGCGCCAAAGGTGGCTCTAGTAAATTGCTCGTATCATTGAGTTACTTCACTTGTGGGTAGGTTCTTGCGGTGTCCACGGGTTGGACAAGGTTCATGCTACACCTCTTAGCCGCTGAACCACTGAGTGTTAGTCGACACAATGGGGATTAGCGTGCCGGCAAGCACGTGAACCTTGGGAGAAAAATCTTGTGTTTATCTTGTGTATGATTGAATTTCTTCCAGTGATTGGTCATCATATATTGTGATTGGTTCATCCTCTGCGCGGCGGTATAAAGATCACATACCTCTCATTTACTTTTCGGCAAACTAGTTGCAACAAGCTCTTTATTGTAATTAGTTTTGAGAGCTTGTATTATCTTTGCTATTGTAGCTTCTCACCTACTTGAGCTCTTTAGTTTAGCTAACTTTTGAGAGCTCATAGTGACTTAGTCATTGATTGTTATAGTGATCATAGTCACTAGAATTATTAGATAGGTGGCTTGCAACCCTTATAGAGCTAGAGCAAAATTGCATTTCGCATTTATTATACTAACCTTTTGCTCTAGTGAGTTTGTATAATTTTTAATAGGCTATTCACCCCCCTCTAGCCATATTAGGACCTTTCACTCTAGTAGGTCCGGTAGTAGTGGTGAGGATGCCAGGATGTAGAAGCGCCTAACGAAGAAGAGCAGACCTTGGTCAATAGACCAACCTAGTGCGGCGGTGCCGTTGTCAATGGCGAGGGCTATGTGGCGCAATTCCCCCGTCTTTTTTGTTTTTAGCCCTTTTTTGAAAGATTATCTCAAATATGCCCCTTGCGGAAAGATTTCAAAAAATAGACCCTTATCTTGGCGCCATAGTCGTCGGCGCCAAGATATAATGGTATGGCGCCAGGGTCATTGGCACCAAGACCCTGCCGTCGTGGCGCTGACGTGGCAGGGAGCATGGTGCCATGCCTTGGCGCCATAGATATTGGCGCCAAGAGCCCACATTTTAGCTAGCCTCCTCTTCCTCCCCGAGTCATTCTCGTTTTCTTTCTCCTCCTCTTCAGGTTTTTCCTTTGTACACTTCGGCCAACCTCTTCAATCGACCTATTGGACCGTGAAAAGTTAGATTTTATCCGTCGATCTTCGAGAGCTAGGTATCCTCTCACCCTTCCTTGTTTATTTCAAATCGATTTGGTAAAATGAAGTCATATTCTTAATCTATGAACTTCACATGTTATTTGTTTATGTACTTTTTAAAATTCGTATGTATTGTACAACCGTAGGATGCCTAGGCATGGAAAAGCTAGAAAACAAAGGTATACGTAGATCTTTTTCATCATATATTAAACCCTTAGTTTTAAGGTTTATTGTTATTTATTTTGTTATATTAGAACATAATTTGTTGAATTGTAGTTATGGACGGATGACCGAAAGTCCGTATGTCCCAAAGCCGCTCCCTAGCGGTGTGCCAATACCCATGTGCTTCTGTGGTGATCCTTGCAAGGTAGATATTTCTGAAGATGAGGCAACATATAAGCAGAGATATTGGATGTGTTCCAATTTTGCATGGGAGCCTACAGAGCATCAGCGCCACATTACATTTATTGTGAGAAATTGCTTTTGTTTATTAATTAATTTGTGTCATATGAAGTTTTGCATATTAATTGGATTTGAAACAATTGCATTTGCTGCAGACCCCTCCACCACTATGTGATTTTGAGTAGTGGATCGACACTGAGATCAAGGAGGCTAACATGCGGCTTCTACAAGCCCTGAAGGAGTGGGATGCGGAGCGCCTGGAGATATTAGAGAAGAGACGCAGAGAGGAGGCAGCAGCAAAGGAGCACAAGGAAGAGGAGGAAAGGAGGCGTGTTGCTGCGTGTAGAGAGGAGAGGGAGAAGAAGCTTGAGCGTGTGCGCCGAGCGAAGGCAGCGATGGAGGAGAATCCTGATGCCCAGAAAAAGGGAAAGTGGCCTCGTTGTACTTAGTAGTATGCTAGTTGTATGGTTTAATCATAAACAATGTGGTCGATGTAGTATGCAATGTGTTTAATCTAATGTACTTTAGGTAAATCATGTACCTAGGGCATGTTCTGTGTTATTTATTTCGTCGTCATGTACTTCATATGCACTTTAAGTTTTTGGACCTTGCATAGTGTTGTCATATATCAGGTTTAATATGAAACTAGTTCTCGAGATGCACATAAAACATAAGGAAGTACTGGAAATCACAATTCAACACGCATAACATAGGACATGGCATGTCAGAACTTGTACCAAACTAGGGCACATATGTCCTGGACTAAACCTAACATGCCTTAGGTAATTAGAGCGAACAACAAGCACATTACATGGCATGTGTACACGATAGATTTGTTCTATCTAGTAGTGCGGCCACATAGCAAATTGTGTAGACCCTTCTCCATAGTACCCTCCCATTGTTGATGGTGGAGGTGGCGGGGGTGGTGGTGGAGGCCCGTTGTTCTTGTGGTTAGGGCAGGTGCAATATGGATCATGGCATGGTCTGTCCTATGAAACGACACCAGTACTGGTATCGTCTGCTTCGTCGTCCTCGTAACCGTTGCTAACTTCCCTTTCTAGTTCGAAAATACGGTCTTGCAAGTAGTAGATGTACTGTGCGTGCGGATAGATTGGTCTAGGATCGACCCACCTAGTGAAGCCACAGTTTTATTTGGACTCTGAACACTGCATTTCAAAGATTTTAGTGAACATGCAGTTAGTTTCGCCTATGAGATGCAAAATAATGGAGAAAAAAATTTGAGTAATAAATTTTAAAACCAATTACCTCTGCTCGTGGACATTTGAAGAATTGGCAACCTCCATCCAAACCCTCCACGAACATCTGCACTAAGCAGTCCTCACCGTGCCTACATTTTGGCCAATCTTCTTTCCGGTTATCATATCCTCGGAGTGGACACTCTTTGGTGAAATCTCTCTTGGTCTCGATAGGAAAATGATACACCAGTTCATCAAAGTCTTTCAGACCCAGAGACCCCTCCCACACAATGAGAGTACCCTTAGTCCCCCCCGTTCCCTTCCCTCTAGATGACCCACCAGACATTACTACTCGTAGATAACCAACTTCTAGTTTCAAGTGACTAGCATTGTATGGAGGAAGGTGTATATATAGCCAGCAGTGGAGTGGAGAGCCGTTGTATTGTGGCTTTAATGCTCCTGAAAAGCCTAGATGCCATCCCTGAAAAGCCTGTTTGAATTAATGAAAAGCCTATTTGAAAACTCATCTGTAAAGGCTAGATTCCTTGATCAATCAATTCATCTGTAAAAGAGGATGTACGATAGGATAGTGACATGATAAATCACTGAAAAGGCTACATGCTATCGGTGTACTGCACGACTTGACATGTTGCAGAAAATTTTGGCAGAGTTTTCCCTGTTTTTGATTCAATCCAAACACAAATATCACATTAACATATGTCATCAACAATTATATATGACAATCACCTAAAACAATATATATGAGTATCCTCAAAGCGTTTACAGTGCATATGCCATAAACTCCATAGTAGTTCATACAATACATAATAATAGGATATAACAGTCCATAATAATAGTCCATACAGTCCACAAGTCAGCTACAGTCCCTCACTGTCTCCTAGACCTACCCTTGCCCTTGTGTCCAAGAGCGTGGGTGTCTGAAGTGTAAGGGTCAGGTGGTCGACGTCGCCTGGTACCGACCTGCTACGTAGGCTGAGTCTAGGGAGCATCGTCTAGCTGAGACGGTCCAAGCTCCTCGTGCCCCTGGTCCACATCCTCGTGGTCGTCGTCGTCCTCGGTGCAAATGCCTCGCGACCCTGTAGATGGGTGGCTAGACGAACCTACGCCATCTCTGGGTGCAGAAGGCACGTGCACATCTTACGTCGTGCCTGTCCTGCAACCATAGCGCGCAGCGGTACGGCGTAGCCGACGTGCCAGTCTCTGGTGCACAAAATCATGTCAACTGAATGTATTGAACGTGTTAGTAATCTAATATTTGCATATTTATAGATACTTACGTCAAGGAAGCTACATGTGTCGTCGTCCCTCACCCTCGGACGAAAGCGTTCTATTTCTTGGACCGACATCCTGAGGGAGTTGCCCTACAACAAAGTTTTAAGTTGTAATTCATTGTTACGCAAATCGATATATAAAAGTAGAGAAATGACATACCACTCTGTCTAAGATCGGTCCTGCTCCCACCTGGCGACCTACATGAGTAGAGTGGTCGTACATCGTGTCCTCATCCTCGGACGACTCAATGTCAGCGTAGTCATCGTGTGTCCACTGTAGCTTAAGCCTCGGATGAGTCGCTTGGTGGTACCAAGCTTGGTACTGCCTGTAGTCTCTGTTCGTGTGCGGCTCATCGTTATCGTCCACGTTCTCGTCAAACATCTCCCCCTCATCGATGTAGTCTCGGTGGTGTTGGGCCCAATCAAAGATTTTCCTGTTTTTCTTACGATCGAGCCTGCAAAACACGTACACAAGTTAGTCAACATTGTGTGACTATAACATGCATGTATGCCAAAGTTAAAAATTTCGGCAGAGTTTCCTTTTGTTTGTTGAAGCAAACCACACCTATATGCATTCCATAGATATACAAACATACCAACAATTATTTCATCCATCTTATTTGACATATATCATGTGGTAATAATATAAGTGCAACTTCAGGAAAAAGGTCCAATTACAAAGAAGAGAACACTTACTTGTGCAAGTCAACACCGGTCGACACTGGAGATGGTGGACAATGCTTCCTTGCTCCAAACTGGCGTGCAACTCGATGTGGAAGGTGGTACTCGACAACATAGAAGCAGATAAGAGGGCACCTCACCCTATAGAGCTCGCTATCGCTGTCACACACGTTGCTCACCACAAAAGGAAGTGTGGCCTCCTCCGCGTATGGCTCCCAAGTAACCTGCAACGTGTCCAAACAAGAAGTTAGATAGCATAATAAATAATTTCTTCGAACCAACATGTATAATAATTTGTACTTACACTAGAGGCCATTAGTCTGTCTAGCTCATCCGTGTACTCTTTGTATGCCCACTCCATCCTCACGTGAGGAACTGTCACCTAGTCCCACAGGTACGCCCACGTCGGCTGTAGACGTGCGTTCTGCACTAGGAACCAGTCATGAGGAGCCAGCACCATGGGACGAGCAACTGGAAGCCGCGACCATATCCACAGCTGGAGTAGGTACACACACCCACCAAGTGAGGCTGACTATGAAGACCGCCAACACGCCTCGCAAAGCTGACGATAAAGGAAAGCCAACACTGCAGAGCCCTACCTGTAGTGACCCGCCTGGTCCCAGTCTATGAGGCAGTGGATCCACATCCACGACACAGTGTCCCCCGTTCCATCGGGGAAGAGAACACAGCCAAACAAGTGTAGGATCCACGCCCTATAGTAGTACTGAACTGTCTGCTCGTCTGCCCATGGAGGACACTGTGCGAACTCAGCCCGAAGCTAGGAGAGAAGAACACCAGGCGGTGCCAGGCGGGCGGGCGGCTGGCCGGGCGTGCGAGCGGGCGGCGGCGGCCGGCCGGGTGGCCGAGGCGGCGTCGGGCGTTTGGGCGGGTGGCGGCGGCCGAGGCGGCGCCGGTCAGGCGGGCGGCCTGCGGCGGTTGGCTGGGCGTGCGGGCGGGCGGGCGGGCGGCGGGCGGGCGGAGGCGTGCGGGCGGCGGCGGCCGAGCGGGCGTGCGGGCAGGCGGTGTTCTTCTCCAACATTGGTGAAGGGTGGCGGGGAGGGCGGCGGCAGCCGGCCGGGCAGGCGGCGGAGGGCGGCCGGGCGGGCGGCGGAGATGGAAGAAAGAAAGAGAGGAAGGAAGAGAGGAAGAAGAAAGAAAGAAAGGAAACAGTTTATTACAGGGGGCATGGCGCCAAGCGCCCGCGCTAGGTAGCCGCGTTAGCGCCACGACGGCAGGGTCTTGGCGCCAATGACCCTGGCGCTATGCCATTATATCTTGGTGCCGACGACTATGGCGCCAAGATAAGGATCCATTTTTTGAAATCTTTCCGCAAGGGGCATATTTGAGAGAATCTTTCAAAAAAAGGGCTAAAAAATAAAAAAGACGGCTGCTAGAGTTTGGTCTGGCAGAGATGGCCGAACACTACTTCGAAGGTGTTGATGTGGTCGAGGGCGTTGGGGCGTCGTGACCGGCTTGCCTGGCTCATGGTGTAATGGGGTGGTGACGGTGGTGCCGACGATCATGGTGGCGCTGGTTGCTGACGTGGTGCTAGCGTGATGGGCAGTGGTGCTAGTAGGGCGAGGACGGTCTGTGGTGCATGTTGTGGTAGAATGGCGGTGAAGGAGATGGTGCGCCCGTCGCGGTGGAATTGCATCTCCATGGAGGTGAAATCCCACGTGATGCGCCCAAGGTCAACCAACCAAGGTGTACCTAGGATGATATCGATGTCATTGCTGATGTTGAGGAGAAAGGCGTCGATCTAGAATGTCTCCGCATCCATGCAGAGTGGAACGCTGAAGGATGCCGCCCTACAAGGGACCTCGATGCCATTACCAACGAGGATGGTGGTGTTGATGCACTACTCGAGGAGGCCGATCTGGCGAGCGAAGTTGATGTCGATGATGTTGTGCATGGCGCCTGTGTCGACGAGTATGTGGGCGCCGGTGCCCAGGATTGCGCTTGTGAGGCACATGGTGCGCCAGCCATGGACAGCTGACTGTGGTGCACCGATCATCATCAGGAGACTGTTGTCAGTGTCGTTGTTTTTGTAGTCATTGACAGCCATGATGTCGAACAAGTGCTTACACTTGTGGCCACGGGTGAAGGGCTCATCGCAGTTGAAGCAGAGTCCAGAGCGGCAGCGTTTCGACATCTCCTCCATGGTGAGGTGCTTGAACGGACGTGGCATAGCGGCTGGTGGTGCTGGAGTTGTCGATGTTGGTGAGGGCAAGGAAGGGGGCAGCGGCCGGTTTGACAACCTCGGCACTACCGACTTGTTGGCATCAGCGCCAATGGCAGCCAACCGTTCATATGCCCGCGTGAGGGACATTGTAACACCCTAGGTGTTTATCACCAATTAAGTAGTGGGTTTAAGCTCAAACACGATAGATTAGTGGAGATGACGATGCCAAAGTCAAACCTATAGAAATAAACCCTAACCTAAACTTGGATATTGCATCCTTGCTTACATATAGGCTCAATTAAAAGATATATGCTTGGGTGTTTCTACCAAAGTATCTTCACATGTCTCACCTCAGTAACTATCTATATTAATCCCTGGAAAAGTTTCATGGGGTTTGGAATCAAAAAGTCACATGAAATGATAAGTTCCATTCCTATTGGAACTTGCATCATTAAGTGAATGGAATTGTAGATCATCAGCCAAACCATGCAAACTTGCCCAAATGACTCTAGACGAACTCTACAACAAAAGTCATGAAGGGTTCATGTTGAGCAAATGTCAAGAAAATGCCTCGATTGGCCTAAAACCCTAGTTTAGGCTTTATCGGGTTGCTACTTTGACCAAAGTGGAAGTTTAAGTTCTGTACCAGTTATGGGGTTTTACCTTAAACAAAAGTTGTAGTTCATCTTGTGTAGAACAAACTTTGTTTAATGGTTAAGAGCTAGTTTGACATCTAACCTAGTCAAATAGAGCTCACAAGAAGCAACTTAGTGCTGTTTTCAAGGTCTCGAATTTGGCTAAGTCTGGAATTTCAATGTCATTGTGGTTGGCATCTCGCGTTCTCCAAATTTTGCTATGCAACTTGAGTAGGTCCAAATGTAAAAGTTGGAGTTTAGATCTTGGAGTAGGATATACCAAAAGTTGACATTGATTTGACCACTGTTGACCAACTAACTGGAGTAAACACCGAAGTTAGCTTAATCATCGACAATGTCAACTTAGGGTCTAATTACTCCCTAATCCATTGCTCCATTGACCAGGGTCCTTAAACAAGAATTGTAGGGCATCACGAAATGAACAACTTTGTTTCAAGGCCCATGACGAAATTCGGTCCGTAGCTAGCCCAAAATGCTACCCCAATATGACCTCAACGTCACCCACCACGTGTTCGGTTGAAGGCCTCAATGGGCGACGAGCGTCCGAACGTGGCGTACATGCAGAGTCTACGCTCCACCATGGCCGACACCCATCCCTGCCTCCTTCTCGCATGTGGTGAACACTGAGCCGCTCCTAGACACGCCATGCTCCTCACTGCTCACCCTCCCCCGCTCTCTCCCTCGCTCGGCTCCGCCCTGAGCGCGCTGCCGCGACGTCCGCCATGACCGAGCTCCGGCCGCCCCGCGATTCCTTGTCTCCAGCCTCCCTCCACCTAAACCGGCCGCGCCATCATGTTCCCCATACCACGCCACCCCTCTGGAGCTCCTCGCCTCGCCGTCTTCACCCCTGCAGTGAGCCGCCGCCGGAGCACCCGCCGGCGAGCCGTCCGCTGCCGTGGCCACGCCACCACGGGCCTCTTTGGGCCGAGCCAGGGGCACCAGCTAGGGCGTGGTGGTCCCCTGGTGCTCGTGCCGCCCTTAGCCACCGCCGCCGGTGGCCCCACCTCGCCGGAGCCGCGCGTCCGACCTCCTCCTTGCCGGCGTCGGGTGGTAGAAGAAGGGTCCGGTTCCTCTCTCTCTGTGTGTTCCTATTCATGGTGAATGATAGGTGGGGCTAGGTAGTCTAACGGGTCCCACATGGCAGTTATGTAGTGATGAATCTAGGGTGTGTTTTCGGGTGCGCCTAGCAAATTCGGTTAGGTATGGATAAATCCTGTTTTTGAAATTCAGATTTTATGTAAATCTTCGAAAATGCATATCTCTTGCTAGGTAAATCCAAAAATAGCAAAAGTGGACTTTTTGGAAACCTTGGGAAAATATCTACGCAGTGGAGTCATAATATGTTACATGTTGTAGATATTTTCTGATGTATTTATTTAAGCCTTAAAAATGCTCCAAAAATGCTTACCAACTTGAGCAGAGCCATATCTAGAGTTTTAGAACTCCAAAAATGATGATTCTTGTTTTGTTAATTTTGTGATGACATGTACTTGCTAGGAAAAATATTAAACACACTAATTATTCACTGTTTTCTTAGGGTTTTGATTGGACCTTGATAAATAAGGAAATCTATATTATTTTGCTTGTCATTTTATATCTTGCGTTGTGATGCTCCAAATGATGTGAAATTTTTATGGTAGGTTTGTCAAGATATGGATGTACTGTGGTATAAATTTCATGGTCATGGCTTATTGTATGATCTAGTTATTGATTTAAATTGTTTAAGGCTTGATAAATAGCTTATAAATAATATATAAATGATAAAATAGAAAATGTTATCCCATCACCTTATTATGATGTTGCTCTATGATGTTGGTTCATTCTATGGCCCTGTGTTCACAGAAAATATTGAGTTTTAGGTTTTACTTGCTCTCACATGATTTATTGCAATAGCTATTTGTCTTTTTCATAGAGGTTGATATACTTGCCCAAATGGATTGAAATTTGGACAGTAGACTTTTGAGAGCATTTGTAGACCACTGTAATTTTGGTAGAATTTATTGTGCACCTTGGATATGTGTTCATAATTCCACCTAATTATCTAAATAAATTAAGAAAATGCATTAAAAGAATTTATTTAGGAATAGACATTATGTTTTCTGGTGTTCATTAGTCATGTGTGACATGTTGGTAAAGTTAGTTTTGTCCAAGTATATGTTTGCAACATAAGTTAATTATTTCTTGCAAATGAGGTTTCTGAACAGATTTAAGAATATTGTTAATTACCCTATGCAAATGATGTTTTCATGTCTTGTGTGCTATAACAAAGTTGTTGTGAATTTCATGATCTAGCTACTGCTAAATTTTAGTGGCAATTGGACATATGGTTTAGAAACTACAGCTGTTCTAAGTTGGGTTCAGATTTAGGTTGCTCTCTGTCCTTCCAGGACAGATTCTGTACCTTCTGTATTTTGACCTAGTAAATGTTAGAATCAGGTTTAGATGATTATAAATGAAATTTATATAATTTTATAAGCTTTCCATAATGTCTTCTTGCAAGTTATTTGGATTTATAAAACTCCAGATATGATTGAGTTATGAAGCTACTGTTGCTAGTCCAGAAATTGGTATATTCCAGTTATCGTTGTTGCTTCACCTTGAGTTGCTTTGCATGTTGCTAAGTGTGATTCATGTCTTTGGTGATGAAGTTAGTACACCTGAAACTTGTGAAGATTATGCTTTACTTATTATGCATGGAACGGTTGGTGTGCTATAGTCAGTGAGTGGCTATGAGGGCTTGTATCTTGTTTAAATATTGTGCTTGTCTTATGTGATGCATTCTTGTTGCCATTCATCATGTTCATACACATGCATCATCATATCTCATTTAGGTACATTAGATGCACTACGTGGATGGCAAGATGTGGAGCTGAACCCGAAGATGGAGTTGGTGGATCCATCCCGAAGATAGAAGGACTGGGCAAGTGATAGTTTGGGAGATGCTCGCCAAGTGAATTCATCTGACATACTCTAACTTGAGTCGGATCCCAGGCAAGCCCCGGAGCATTATAAGCCTCCTATCTTCAAAGCAATTAATTATATATATATATGTTATAAGTATTGTTGCATTAAGTGGTAGGAGTTGGTTGGAAACCCTTGCTGCATTATATCATTTCTTGTCCAGATATATGAATCCTTGAATCCTACATAGACTAGGATCGAGTAGATGCTTAGCCCTGCTTTAAGCGGTAGAAGTCAGGTGATTTCCTGTCACCTGCGAGATGTAGGGATATTCATATATGGCACGGTTGGCTATATTGCTATCGTGGAATGGAACCATGTGTTAATAAAATGAAATGAGACCGGGCGGGATGATGACAGTGAAGCAACAAGGCATGGAGGTCTTGGGTGTGGATATATCCCCGTCTGAGTCGTTTAAGGACCAATTCGCTATACGTCCTTGAGTCATGTTGAACGCAGTCTAACACTTAGTTGGCCGGATAAGTCGTTCCGACCGCGAAGTCGAGTAATATGGTTCAGGCCGGGAATCGAATGGTAGGTTGCATCTTGGAGGAGAGAAAGGATGTGCTTGGGGACATTGGCGTGAGACCAAGGGGGGGTTAAAGTCCCTATCACCTGGCAGAGTGTCGCCCTTGGGGACGCGACATCATTCGGACCCGTGATTCCTGAACTGTATGAAAGGTGACCTGAGCAGCCCTCGCCAGGCGTGACTCGGTGAGTGTTAGAAATACCCCTGCAGCTGGATAGGAATTCGATTCGAATCGCCGTCGCTCCCGGTTAGTGAGCACTTGACTTGAGCAGCGGCAACGTAGATTCCATTAAATTGAACGGATGGTTAATTGGATAACGATGGAAAGGTTGCCTCAAATTATACCTGCTATGGTTAATATTGTTTGCTCCTAATAAAGTGAGTGCTCTAGTACAGGTTCTAATATAGAGGACAGGTTAATGATAATTAACTTGATGCTTAAGCATTAATGACTACTTATCCATATTAAGCTTTTATGCAAAATGTTGTCAAGCTAGCCCCACTTTATATCAGCCTTGCATGATCCTTGGTGTCACTTTATTTCTGGTTTCTGACGGGTAAGTCTAGCTGAGTACTTTGTCGTACTCAGGGTTTTATCCCTACTTGTTGCAGGTTGTGAAGTATCATGGCTACTGCAA
The DNA here is from genome assembly GCA_020631735.1 of Saccharum officinarum. NCBI lineage: Eukaryota > Viridiplantae > Streptophyta > Magnoliopsida > Poales > Poaceae > Saccharum > Saccharum officinarum. Next base: position 5,876 of record JAIWYO010004538.1, on the reverse strand, counting down.
GAGTTGGTTGGCTCTTGCCTTAGAGGCGGAGTGTGATCACGGGCATGATCCTTCTGAGTTATCTTCTCTCTAATGTTTTTGTTGGAAGTCGACCGTGGTACTGGCATGTATTTGAAATAAGATTAATGTTAGTTTCAAATTACTTTGCTTCCGCTACTTTTGAACTTAAGTTGTAACAACTATGTTGAACTCCGATGTATATTTTGAATTACTTGTGAAATGGTTGTAACATATGACTTGTTATATTGAATCACTACGATCTTGGCTGGTATGTTGGTTGGTTTGAAATCCCTCATGATTTCATTGGACTACCGGAGTTATATGTGCTCAAGTGCGAGAATTTAATCACTTCGGTGATTGTTTTTGTACTTGTGCTCTTATAATTTGAACGGTTCTGTTACAGCTGGTATTGGAGCAAGATTCAACATTAAACTTGTCAAATATGTATTTAAAACAAAGGTTTTGTTTTATAAAATCCGTTTTATCAACTTATAGCTATATATAGGTTTGCCAAATCTAAATTTTAAACCTAAGTATGCTAGTGGTCAATTTCCTTATGCCCATATAAGGATTATTAGGTGGCTTATATAAGTACTAACTTGGGGTTTTCATTTATGCATCTCCACCCAGGCCAAGGTATGTATGTGTGATGACTCTCCTACACTATGCTACCGGTGTGTTAGATTAGAGGTAGCCTTCATATATGAGATAGTCATATATGTCGCTAGTTTACTTTTATGCAACATCACACCTACGCTCAGGTAAGTGTGAGTTGTGAGAGCATGACCGTATAAACTGCGGTCTAGGGGAGAGCTAGTTTTGGTTACAGGATTATTTACGTGTTACACACATGTATATATGAAGGTACTTAATTATGGGAGATTGATGATTCGGGTAGTTTTGGTGCTACATGTACATATAAAGGGGTATATGTACATGGGAGTACTTAGAATTTTACTTTCCTGTTTTCATTGTGTGCCATATATTGGGGAATTGTTGGGCTGCAATGAAACTTTTCTACAGGTACGCTAACCACGAATGCGTAAGTCGAATGTAGCTAACGACTAGATATATATCGAGAGAGTGCGTGTTATGCCACTGACATAGAACGTGATCGTCACCTTAGGTTGGCAATCTTGTGAGGACGAATAGGACGAAGCATGCATCATCCTGATTGTTGCTTTATGCATAGCTATGCTCCTCTCACCCTTGTTCTATAATTAGTAACTTGTGATTGATGTGGTACACTATCTTTCTTGTGTGGAGTTAGACATGAATGCCTTGTTTCATGTTTCTTGAGAAAAGTGTGTGCTTAGTCTTGCTAGAAATAAGTATGGTTACATGCCTAAACCTATAGATGTCCTCTAGTTGAGCCAAGTGGTGGATGTGTTGTTCATACAAGCATTTGTAAATGCTTTAGACCATATTTCAGTAATTATGGATTCTCATGAATGAATTAAATTAGTGTTGGTCTAAGGTAACGATGTTTAGAGCTACTAGAATTGTGTTCCCTCTTGTTAAGTAGAACAAAGGCAAGCTTTGTTTTGCTTGTTGAATGTTGGCTGCTAGAATATTTTCTGTTGTAGTGATACTTTTGTGGCCATCATGGTGTTTTCTGTAGTTATGAAGAATACCAAAGTTGTAGCTAACTTACTTATTTGGCTTGTCCTTAAATTTCAAGACCCTAGGCCTTATGGTTTGGGAGTTATAAATTTTAGAAGTTTGTTGTCAGAATCTGCTCATGTTCAGAATAGATCTTAATGTTTGGTTTATTTGACCTATGTGCATAAGGAATCATGTCTTGGAGATAATAGAAGAAGTGTAGTACTTTTTCTAAGCTTTTCAAAATGTCCTATGGCACTAATTGTGGTGGTCTAAATCTCTAGTTATGAGCTTGCAAAGGGAATTGACAGAATCTGTCCAAATCTGGGCAGAGATGTCTTCTTTATCTTGTTTGGCCTTGTTAGCTATAGAATCATCTTAATATGATAATAAGAAAGTTATATAAAACTTAATAAGATTTACATAAAGTTAATGCTCAGCCTCGTTGTGTCTCTATAACTCCAGTTATGCATTTTTGAAGTTCTTGTCAGTTTTCTGTCCATATTGGTACAGATATGAAACATCAGCATGTTTGGCCATGTTAACCTGTGATTTAGTTTTTGGTATGAATAACTAAAGTGTAGTCATCTGCTTAAGCTTTCTAGAAAGTCTAGGATCACCTTTGTGGGATGTCTATAACCTCTGTTATGATTGAAACAAGTAACTACTGTGTTGCTGTCCAGATTCTGGGCACATGCTAAGTTGGCTTTCTTAACTAACGTTTGTTTGGACTAAACTTGTAGTTAGTTCATGCTTGAGATAAATGCTTATTTTGGGTGAGCCTTGTGCTTTGTATTGGTTGCTTAAGCCCATTCGTTTAAATTTTCTCACATGACTGCTTGATTGTGATGTTGTATGTGTGCTTGTTATCTAGGTAGTGCCCTAGTTGTCACCTCGTTTGTCCTCGGTGAGCATACGAGTGTCGCATAAGCTTTATCTAGAACAACGTTCACGTTACGTAATGGTATGGTTGTTGTCTTTAATTAGGTTTTCTCTCTTAGGAGCCTGAGCCTGTAGACTTGGTGGTTAGCCCTTGAATGTTTGTATCCATGCCTTTGCTTGAGTCGTGGATGTTTTCCAACCCTTTTGTGAAGACCTTTGTCGACTGACCAACCAAGTTAACTCTAATCAACTCTAGCCTTTGACCATGGTTTGTACGTTGCCAGTTGTGGAGACCGTACCCCAAATCCAGGTTGGACCTTTCGGTAGCCTCTCCAAAGGTTAGCTAATGCGACGAAACGTCTTTTTGTTGTGGCCTCTAAATCGTGTGCTTGCAAATTCGTGCATCTACCTTATCAACTCAATCTATGACTACATATCGGTTTTCGCCTTGAAAATTTCTTAATCCGTCCCCAACCTTCTCAGTCTTGAGATGTTTATCAGTCTTGATCTCATGTTGTTGCCCAACATGAATGAATCTCCTATTAATCTTTTATCTGGAACTCATCTCAGTGGATGCAAGTCGTACATAGAAGTTAAGCAAGAGTCTCTTGCTCAGTTATCTTTGGCAATTATGCGATGTTCTCTTGTGCTATATTTTGATCTTCGGATCATTTTTGTGTTGATTCTAAACCTTGTGACTACCTTTGCTTGCTATCCCTCCTTGGTATGGTGCTTGTTCGGACAACCCAATCTGTGTCATTTGAAATTCCTCATCGGGTGTATGTTCAGTAATGGTGTTATGGGTAGCAACTAATGGTGCCGTGATGAAACCGAGAGCCTCCTGTGGGTGCACACACAAGGTTGTGCTGCTCGGCACGTGCTGGTATCATGGTTTCTAATCATAATCCATTGTAGAACAACGCTGATGTGATGTTCATGTGACCTTCTTCCTTGGTTGTTTCCATACCATATCAAAAAGACCCTTATATCGAACCAAAAGTATTAGAGCTTACTCCTGAAGTTGCTAAGAGGATAACTTTTGAAGAACATGTCACTGACATAAACATTAACAGACCGCAAGAGGTGGTAGACAAGTGACTCTAATTAGTTGTCCCAATATTGACGACCACCATCTAGTGAGCGAAGTATCTCATATCTATTGGATAAAAAGGACACACAACACTTACTGTTGGACAAGTCATCCGTGGATAAGACTCGATCGTCACATCGTGTATATGACGAAGCTATCCAAGTCTCGATCTTGTATGCATAATGACCATACCATCGAGATCAACCATCTCTGGTGAGACTCCTTATCTGCTGACTTCGATGGCAACCCTCTGCTATAAGTCAACCACAATTATTGTGATCAAGTCAATTCCATCTTGGACAATCACACAAATAGTGCAAGGTGTTCTATCAGCTAAAGTAAAGAATTAGAGAAAGTATGTCCTAGTTCCGATCTGTATCCTTGTGCCCATAGGTGCCACAAATAGTTTGTCCATAACTTTATTGGATGAAGTGTCGAGGAATATTCAGAAGTGGTTCCTTATCCTTATAGGAATGTCCTCCAGGCGGAGTATGCATTTTGCCTTGCAAAAAGTAACCCGCAAGTTCAAAGCTTGTGCATCATTGGATTGGATGTAAATTAATGGTCGAGATCTGCTGTTGGGTAGTCCTTTTGAGGTCCCAAAGATACGAGTTCACACTCTTTCGTTTGCTTTTGCTTTCTCGTATCAATAATGTACGAGCAGCCTTGGTGTTCTGCAAATCAATTTATACCATCGCAAATCAGAAGCAATTTGAGAAGTGTCAAACAACAGATTTCCTACCTTAGAGCTGTTGTTTGATCCTAAAAAGGAAGCCTCAAGGTGAAGGTTGGCCTGACAAAGTTGCTACATTGCAAGTCAACTCAACTTACAGTGCAACTAAGTCACAAAGGAAAATTTTACTCAACCGTGGGGTAGACTACTCCCCACGGTTTAGTGAATATTTACAACTTTTGTTGTCCTTAAGGCCTCGTTACATCTTTCTTAGGGAATTATTTTCCTAAGATGACATACTTTGGTACCTTATAAGTGTTCTTACCCATGAGGTTTCATCTGCTTCAACCCAGATGACTGTTGTCTTTGGATAAAAGAATCTTTTAGATAGCTTTTGGCAGAAATAGGAAGCCGACAGATTCAACTATCACATTCACTGACCCCTCGACAGACTCAGATAATACAGTGTTGTCATCAGAGAAAGAGAACTGCACACATGAACCTAAAGTAGTTTTCCATTAGTTGATATATGAATGTTTGAACATTTACGACCAACATAGACCCTGTCTATTAGTTAGTTAGTACCATATAACCCCAGAGAATGTTTGTCGTCTATGATCTCACCCTTTGGAAAGTTGTACTCAAGCCATTTTGGTAGAGAACTGCTTTTCAAAACCGTGTGAACATAGAGTCATTTCAACGAGTATACTTCTGAAAATTTGGTCTAATGTCAAGTTCATATGGCCTATGTTGTGCTCATTAGAAAGTCAGATACTTGTGAGTGGTTCACTCATAGACAAAATGATCTCTGGACATTGAGCATGCAGTACTGTGCTGTCTTGGATTACTCTCAAAGTAACAATACTTCATGGAAGTCAATGAAGGAAATTCTTCAGAAAAAAATTACCATGAAGAGTAAGTATCAGAAAGTGCTTTGGTCAAATTGTTCACCGATGTTGAAGCTTTGTAGCTGAATGCTATAGCTGATGTTGGGAACTAGATAACGTGTCTCTCTTCATTAAAAGGTCTTCCATTGCGAATCTCGGGACGCGATTCTTTTAAGGGGGAGGGCTGTAACACCCAGGTGTTTATCACCAATTAAGTAGTGGTTTTTAATCTCAAACACAATAGATTAGTGGAGATGATGATGCCAAAGTTAAACCTATGGAATTAAACCCTAACCTAAACTTGGATATTGCATCCTTGCTTACATATAGGCTCAATTAAAAGATATATGCTTGGGTGTTGCTACCAAAGTATCTTCACATGTCTCACCTCAGTAACTATCTATATTAATCCCTGGAAAAGTTTCATGGGTTTGGAATCAAAAAGTCACATGAAATGATAAGTTCCATTCCTATTGGAACTTGCATCATTAAGTGAATGGAATTGTAGATCATCAGCCAAACCATGTAAACTTGCCCAAATGACTCTAGACGAACTCTACAACAAAAGTCATGAAGGGTTCATGTTGAGCAAATGTCAAGAAAATGCCTCGATTGGCCTAAAACCCTAGTTTAGGCTTTATCGGGTTGCTACTTTGACCAAAGTGGAAGTTTAAGTTCTGTACCAGTTATGGGTTTTACCTTAAACAAAAGTTGTAGTTCATCTTGTGTAGAACAAACTTTT